>JAQQSK010002828.1:619-108356 GCA_028658325.1 Potorous gilbertii | reverse complement strand
GTGGAAAAAGAGGTGCAAAAGCTCACTGAAGAAAATAGTTCTCTCAAAATTAGAATGGAACAGATGGAGGTTAATGACTTTCTGAGAAAGCAAGAAATCACAAAACAAAACCAAAAGAATGAAAAAAATGGAAGAGAATATATTGAGTACGTATTGTGTATATAGAACTATATTCTGCTTGGAGAGACTGCAAAGGGGTGTGATAAGACTGAAAAAAGCAGAAGATTCTATCCCTACTCTCAAAACACTTACAGTCAAATTGGGGAAAGTATATGACTTCCCTTCCACATCTATCCCTTTTACCTTTACGCTGTTCTGTTTCAATAACTTTTTCTCTACATATTAAACAAATGTTAGAGATCAACAATGAGCTGGACCCAGAAGTGAGCAGGAGAAGACTGAGTTTGGTCATATTTGCAAATGGCACCCTGTTTTCAAGTATCCCAAAGAACTCCATGTCAAAAAAGCTCATCAATTTAATCTCTAGGATGAGGATGGCAGCACTGAGAATAGAAAAAGGGGCAGGGGGGAGATGTTGATGGAGAACATTAGGCACTAGGTTTTGTCTCTGATAAACTTTCCTTTTCCTCATTCCTTTTATTGCCTTCCTCTCTCAGTTTCAGTGGAAAAATATAACTCATAACTTGTGAACTACTATTTTTTAAATTTATTTTTTTTAACAGAAATCTATTTCTCTTCTTTTTCCCATCTTATTGGAAAAGAAAAAAGAAAAACAAAAACCTCGTAACAAATATACGTGGTCAAACAAAAGAAATTTCCTCAAATGTCCAAAAAAAAATATGTTATTCTGTTCCTTAATTTTACCAGCTCTCAGTCAGAATACTTTATCTTTAGTCCTCTGTAATTATGGATGGTCATTGCATTGATTAGAGTTCTTCACATTTTCAAAGCTATTTGCTGGGTTTTAAAAAAATTATTATGTAATTTTTTTGTACAAATGAAGAAATTGGAGGGAGATGGAGTGAAGATGATGGAGAGATGCCAGAAAGTTGCCTGAACTCTCCTCGGAAATAACATTAAATCAAGTCTCTAAACAAAGTCTGGAGTGACAGAACCCACAGAAAGACAGACTGAAACAATTTTCCCAATTAAGATAACTTATAAGGACTTCAGGAAGAGTCTGTCTCACTTGGGTAGAAGGGGGGTGCAGCCCAGTGCAGACAGTGTCCCAGAAAGCCAGCAGGAGGCTCTTAGTCATAGCACAGATCAGCAACTGAGACCCCCTCATACCTGGCTTAGCAGGCTACTGGCACAGCAAGTCAGCTGTGAGGCCTCCAGCCCCAGTGCAGAAGGCAAACTGCCAGTCCCTAAATCCCAGCACAACAGGCATGACAAGGCCAGGCCACCCTACCACAGTGAGTAAGCCTCTAGCACTTGAGGACCCAGCATGGATAGACAGTTACCAAGCCCGTGGGCTCCAGCACAGGAAACTTGGGACAATGCCTCCTGTGCCTCAAGAGCAAAGCTCAACTTTAAAGGAGCCCTGACCACAGAAAGCTGCTGTGATGACAGGAAAGATTAAGGCACAGACTCAGAAGAGAACATCCAAATGCTTACATATGAAGTCTCAAAGGGGAATATGAATTCACCTCAAGTCCAAACGGTCCTCTTAGAGGAGCTCACAAAGAATTTTAAAAAGCAAGTTGGAGAGGTGGAAGAGGGACTGAGAGGGAAAATGAGAGTTATGCAGAAGAGTTATGAAGGAAGAGTCAAGAGCTTGGAAAAGGAAGCACGAGAATTGACTGAGGAGAGCAAATCCTTGAGAAGTAGGATTGGCCCATCAGAAAAAAAAAATCCATCCAATAAAATAACTCCTTTAAAAGTAGAATTGGCCAAGTGGAAAAGAAGCTAACTGAAGAAGGTAATTCCTTGAGGATTGGAATTGGGTAAGTGGAAGCTAATGACTCCATGAGACAACAAGGATCAGTCAAATAAAATCAAGGGAATGAAGGAATGGAAGGAAAAGTAAAATACCTTCTTGGAACAGCAACTGACCTGGAAAATAGATCCAAGGGAGATGATTTAAGAATTACTTGGACTACCTGAAGGCCATGATCAAAAGAAGAGCCTGGACAGCATCTTTTAAGGGATTATCAGGGAAGACTACCCTTATATCCTGGAGCTTGAGGTAAAATGGGAATTGAAAGACTCCACTGATCACCTTCTGAAAGAGATCCCAAGGTGAAAACTCAAGGGAATATTGCAGTCAAATTCCAGAATTATTGGGTCAAGGAGAAGATACTGTGAGTAGCCAGGGAGAGACAATTCAAATATTGGGAAGTCACAGTCAAGATTGCATAGGACTTAGCAGCTTCTACATTAAAGGATCAGAAATATGATATTCCAGAAGGCAGGTGAATTTATATTACAATCAAGAATCAACTACCCAGCAAAATTAAACATAATCTTTTAGGGGAAAAGATGGAAATTCAGTGATAAAGGGGACTTCCAAGCTTTCTTCATGAAAAGGCCAGAGCTGAACAGAAAATTCACTCTTCAAATACAGGAATAAAGAGAGGCATAAAAGGTAAACAGGAAAGGAAAAGAAACATATTATTCAATAAGATTAAAGTGATTGCATCCCTACATGGGAACATGATGCTTGTAACTCGAGAACTAGATCTCTATTAGGGTAATTGGAGGGAGTATTCATGGACAGAAGGTGTGGTATAAGTTGATTTTAATGTGATGATATTAAGAGGTGGAAAAAAAGAATTGTACTGGGAGAATGGGAAAGAGGAGGCAGAATAGGGTAAATTACATTACATGAAGAGGTGCAAAAGACTTATTAGAGTAGAGGGAAAGAAAGGAGAGGGTGATTATTATTTGAATCTTACCATCATAAGATTTGGCTCAAAGAAGGAATAATATGTATGTACTCCGTGGGAATAGACATTTAACTTACCCTGTAGGGAAGGAGAAGGGGAAAGAAAAGGGGGCTGACAGAAGGGAGGGAAGATTGAGGGAGGCAGTGGTCAGAAGCAAACACTGATGTGAAGGGACAGAATGAAAGGAGAGAGAAAAGTTTAGACGGGGGATAATAGGATGGAGGGAAATACACAGTTAGTAATCACAACTGTGAATGTGAATGTGAAGAACTCTTCCATAAAACAAAAACCAGTATCCTACAATAAATTGTTTGCAACAAACATATTTGAAGCAGAGAGGTACAGATAGAATAAAAGCCTGGAGCAGAATACATTATGCTTCAGCTGAAATTTAAAAAAGTAGGGATAGTAACTCTGATCTCAGACAAAATAAAAAGCAAAAATAGACTTAATTAAAAGAGACAAGGAAAAGAAACTACATCTTACTAAAAGGTACCACAAACAATGAAGTAGTATCATTACTAAACACACTGCATCTAAATTCTTAGAGGAGAAGATAAGTGAATTACAGAAAAAAATAGATAGCAAAACTATACTAGTAGAGGACCTCAACCCTTTTCCCTCAGAACTAGATAAATCTAACCACAAAATAAACAAGAAAGAAGTTAAGGAGATGAATAGAATTTTAGAAAAGTCAGATATGGTAGATCTCTAGAGAAAACTGAATGGGAATAGAAGGGAATATACCTTTTTCTCAGCAGTACATAGCACCTACACAAAAATTAACCATGTATTAGGGTATAAAGATCTCACAATCACATACAGAAAAGTGTCCCTTCAGATATGATGCAATCAAAATTCCATGTGATAAAAGGCCATGGAAAGATAGATTAAAAATTAATTGGCAACTAAATAATCTAATACTAAAGAATAAGTGGGTCAAAGAACACATCATAGAACAATCAATAATTTCATCAAAGAGAATGACAACAATGAGATAACATTCCAGATCTAATGGGATACAGCCATAGCAGTTCTTAGGGGAAATTTTATATCGTAAATGCTCACATGAGTAAAACAGAAAAAGAGGAATTAAAGGGCATGCAACTAAAAAAGACAGAAAAAGAACAAATTAAAGGTCCCCAATTAAATACCAAATTATAAATTCTGAAAACCAAAGGAGAGATAAATAAAACTGAAAGTAGGAAAACTATTGAACTAATAAATAAAACTAAGAGCTGATTTTTTCCAAAAAAACAATAGACAAACCTTTGGTTAATTTGATTGACAAAAAGACAGAAGAAAACCAAATTATACATATCAAAAATGAAAAAGGTAAATTCACCACCAATGGAAAAAAAAATTAAAGTAATAATTAGGAGCTATTTTACCCAACTGTATGACAATAAATTTGACAATCTTAGTGAAATGAGTGAATGTTTGCAAAAATATAAATTGCCCAGATTAACAGAAGTGGAAATAAAATACTAAATAACCCTATTTAGAAAAAGAAATTCAATAAGCCATTAATGAATTCCCTAAGAAAAAATCTCTAGGGCCAAATGGATTTACAAGTAAATTCTACCAAACATTTAAAGAACAATTAATTCCAATACTATATGAACTATTGGGAAAATAGGCAAAGGAGTACTACCAAATTCCTTTTAGGATACAAATATGGTGCTGATACATTAACCAGGAAAAGCCAAAACAGAGAAAGAAAATTATAGGTCAATTCCCTAATGGACTTTGATGCAAAAATTTTAAATAAAATGTTAGCAAAGAGATTATAGCAATTTGTCACAGGGATAATACACTATGACTAGGTAGGATTTATAACAGGAATGTAGGGCTAGTTTAATACTAGGAAATCTAATATCAATGACCATATCAATAAGAAAACTAACAGAAACCATATTATTATCTCAAGAGATGCAGAAAAAGCTTTTGACAAAAGACAGCAAACATACCTAATAAAAAACAGTGGAGAGCACAGGAATAAATGAAATTTTCCTTAAAATGATAAGTAGTATCTATCTAAAATCATCATCAGCAAGTATTATTCATAATGGGTATAAGATAGAAGCATTCCCAGTAAGATCAGGGTGAAACAAGAATGCCCATTATCACTGTTGTTATTCAATATTGTTGTAGAAATGTTAGCTTTAGCAATAAGAAAAGAAAAAGAAATGAAAGGAATTAAAAAAAGCAATGAGGAGATAAAACTATCACTCTTTGCAGAATCCTAGAGAATCAGTTTAAAAACTACTTGGAACAATCAACAACTTTAGAATAGTTGCAGGACATAAAATAAACCCCTCTAAATCATCAACTTTTCTATATATTACCAAGAAAGCCCAGCAGCTAGAGATAGAAAGAGAAATTCCATTTAAAATAACTTTAGAAACAATATAAAATATTTGGTTTACCTGCCAAGACAAAGGAACTATACAAACACAATTACAAAACACTTTTCACACAAATAAAGTCAAATCTAAACAATTGGGAAAATATCAATTGCTGATGGGTAGGCCAAGCTAATATAATAGAAATGGCAATTCTAGCTAAATTAATTTACTTATTCAGTGCCATACCAGTTAAACTACCAAAAGATTATTTTATAGAGTTAGAAAATATAATAAAACAAAATTCATCTGGAAGAACAAAAGGTCAAGAGTATCAAGGGAACTAATGAAAAAAATGCAAAGGGAGGTGGTCTAGCCATACCAGATATAAAACTATATTATAAAGTGGCAATCATGGAATCTATTTAGTACTGACTAAGAAATAGAGTGGTGAATCGGTGGAATAGGTTAGGTGCACAAGACATAGTAGTCCCTGACTATAGTAATGTACTGTTTGATTAACCACAAAGACAAAAGACAAAAACTGTTGAAATAGATGGCCAAAACTAGACAGAAAGCAAAATTTCATACCCTATTCCAAGATAAGGTCAAAATGGGTATATGACTTAGACATAAAGAATCATGTCATAAGTAAATTAGGAGAGGAAAGAACAGTTTACCTGTCAGAAATGGAGAGAAGGGAATAATGTGACCAAACAAGAGATATAGACCTTATGCAATGCAAAATGGATAATATTGATTACATTTAATTAAAAAGGTATTGCACAGACAAAACCAATACAACCAAATTAGAAGGAAAGAAGAAAACTCGGAAACAATTTTATGATCAGTATTTCTAAGACGTCATTTCTAAAATATATAGAGAACTGAGTCAAATTACAATACAAGTCATTCCCCAATTGATAAATGGTCAAAGGATATGAACAGGCAGTTTTTGGTTAAAAGAATTAAAACTATCTATAGCTGAATGAAAAAATGCTTTAAATGACTATAGATTAGAGAAATGCAAATTAAAACAACTCTGAGGTACCACTTCACATTGATCAAATTGGCTAATATGACAGAAAATGAAATGATGGGTGTTCATGAAGATGTGCGGAACCCTAATATATGGTTGGTGGAGTTGTGAATTGAGTCAACCATTTTGAAGAGCAATTTTAAACTATGCCAAAGGGCTATAAAACTGTGCATACCCTTCGATCCAGCAATACCACTATTAGGTCTATATCCCAAAGAGAGCATTAAAAAAGAAAAAGGACTCACATGTAAAAAAATATTTATAGCAGCTCTTCTGTGTTGGCAAAATACTGGCAATTGAGAGGATACCCATTAACTGGGTAATGACTGAACAAATTGTGTGATATGTGAATGTAATGGAATACTATTGCACTGTAAGAAATGATGAGCAGGTAGATTTCAGAAAAACCTGGAAAGACTTATACGAATTGATGCCGAGTGAAGCGAGCAGAACTAGGAGACAATGTACATAGAACAACAACATTGTGTGACGATCAACTATGATAAACTTAAGTCTTCTCAGCAATGTAATAATCTAAGGCAATTCCAAAAAACTATGGAGTCTGAATACTATTTTCAGTTTTTTTGTTTTTTGTTATTTCTTTCTCAAGTTTTTTTGTTCTTTCTTTTGCTCTGATTTTTCTTTTACAATGTGACTAACATGGAAATATGTTTAACATGATTGTACATATATAACCTACATCCAATTGTTTGCTCTCTTGGGGAAGCGGGGGAGAAGGAAGGAAGGGAGAAAAATTTGGGACTCAAAGTCTTACAAAAAATGAATATTGAAAATCATCTTTACATGTAATTGGAAAAAAAATAACCCTACCCTTATGAGCTGTCATCTGGGCCTTGAATTCTCATCTAAAAATCCTGTGAGGGTGAGGGAGGAGAAGAATGTTTGGCTAAATAGTTTCTGAGGTCGCTTATAACTCTTAAGCTATGATCACATGAGCCTAAGTTTAGTGAATTACAAATGGTCCAAGGTTCATGGAGTCAGTATTAGAGAAAAACCTCATGGAAGTTCATGCATCACTTAGCGCCAGTGATTTTAAGGAAACACAAAGAGACACAAGTTCAACTAAATATGAATTCATTTTCTAGTATTTCAGTAGGTAGCATTCAAGTTGAAAATGAGTCCTTTCACTCCAATGGTTCACTCTAAGGTGGTGATAAGACATAGTTCTGCTTATTATAGAGGTACCTTTTGCAAGGTGGCTGACTGATCCTCCTCATCTTCTCTAACATGTAGTCAGTGGGAATGTGGATATCAAAAAGGTTTGTCCTCATGTCTAAAACAAATTGCATCTCATTGAATTACTTAATTTTATTCTTCTATAGAAAAAGGCCAAAGTTTTTTCATCTAGCAAATTAAATCAAAATTGTATTTTGCATATTGGGAAAAATTGCATAATTGTCTCCACTGGGCTTTATCTTCTATCTTTAGTAGGATCCATATCTATTTGATGTGTCAAAGTATTTCACATTCAATTTAAATGAGATGTTTGAGATGCACATTTTAACAGAACTGTGTGGGCCATTTGGAGCATTTGCCACATGACTCAGTACAACATGTTAATTGCAAAGCTAATTGGTATCATGCAATTTGGGAAGTGCACTTAGGTGAAGGAAATGTAGGAGGCTTTTGTCTCCAAGGTTGCCTTTTTTCTTCTTGTCTATCACTTTTAGCACAGAGTTCTTATGTTTACTTAGGAATCTTCACCCTGAATTACCTTTTTAAGAAAATGGAGACAAGTTAGAAGTCCTATCATGGAGATTTTACTAATAACTTACATTTCCATAGCGCTTTTCCAAGTGTTCTCCTCACCTCTACTCTGTGAGGTAGGTAGTGCAAGCATGTTTGTCCCCATTTTCTAGATGAGGAAATTGAGAGTCAGAAAGGTAAAGGAATTTGTCTAAGGTCACAAAGCTATTAAGTGTCAGAACGGAGATTCAAGTCCAAGTGTCATACACTTTCTGTGAATCCTTTGATGCTTTCTGGATAACAGCATCCATCATTAGGTATACATACTCATTGGAAGCTAGAAATCTTGGTATTTTTATTCCCTCTAACTGAATGTGACTTCCCCCCATCCTTTAACTTCTTTTACTAAATTTCATTGTGAATTCAAAGCATATAAAGCATTTATGTCTTCAAACAGGTCTAGGTCTCATTGATGAGGGTATTCTAGTAGTATAAATAGCAAGCCTTCTCATCCTAGTTGACTCTTGTCCATATTTACTCAAAATATTAGGTGTAAATTACGTGGAAAGAATTTAAACAGAAACCACAAAAATGAAGTTTCTAACATGAGGCCATGAAAAACTAAAGTTATATAAAAACATTGAATAAACTAAGTACTCCAAAACATCTTTAACCTGGAGACTGAAGCATATATCACCATTCTTTTAATTTATAGTCATTAAATAAAGTTAAACAGTCACAAAGAATGCTTTATGCTGTAGCAAGTTCAGTTTCCTTGATAAATTGTTTTAGATAGAAAAAATAAAAGATAATCAACACAAGTATGTTTGGGAACACAAAGTTATTGTCAGTATTAATTTTTGGATGGCAAATATTACTAGCCTTACATGGATTTTAAAAGCAATGACAGAGTAATAGGTTTTTATTGTCTTCAATCATCAATATATTAGACCCAAACATTTATTTAAATAACTATCAGATGTAATGGAAATATTAAACTATAGCAATATTTGGCTGATTATAACGACATGAAGATGACTAACTGCGCACTTAAATTTTTACTTTTGAATTTCACAGTGATTTGGTGGTAACACAGATTTTACTTTGATATGTCTCAGCATTTTTAGTGATTTCTGGGTAGCATCAAATGGCAATCTAAGCATTAGGAAGAAATGGGATGTAAGAATGGTCCACGTAGGTGATTGGATAGAGCGTCATCATTTTATAGCTCTCCTTCCATATACTTTACAGAAAACAATGAAATTAATTGGATAATTAATAATAACCATGATAGAAAAATTGGAAAAACACTTTGAATTTATGCAGTCCTTATTGTCGTTGGCATATCATTAGGAAACAGCAACTTCCTAAAAAGTTTGAAGACATGATAAAATATGTCCCAATATTTTTGATGTCAATAAATGATTTATTTCCCCATAACTGTAAAATTCACTACACGTAACTATTGTTGTTGCTATTCATCCTTAGATTTAGAAGAAGACAAGTGACATCATGGTGTCTTGGTGCAACAGCTAAGAGTTATACTCATAAAGTACATAATTGGGGAATGGGGGAGCCAGAGAGGAGGCTATGTGTACAGAATGTCACGTACCCTGCTGGGCATGACTACTGTGTCATTTGGCTTTGTAGAAGTTAGGATTCTTTAGGGAGCAGGAATTTTGGGGAAGTGATTGATGTAAAAGTCAAATGATATTGATAAAATTTTATAAATAAAGATGTAGAAAGGGCAGTGATGCAAAATGTATAAGTAAATAAGTGAGACAACGTGAGGTGTGACTATGAGACAGGTTTCTACAGCGAATCTTCAAAGAAACAATCTCTTCATATCACGGGCACACATTCAATGACGGTCAAATGGATTTAAAATATTTATTATTTGCTAAGCACTTACTACTTGCCAAATTCTGTGAAAAGGGCTGTGGATACAAGTAGGGGAAAAAGAGGGCAGTTCCTGATCTCAAATAATTCACAGTCTAAAGAGGGAGACAATATGTAGGGGGGCTCAGGAGCAGGGAACATGGGCAGGAGAAAAGAGAAAGGAATAACTATTTATTAAAAGTCTACTATGTGCCAGGCACTGGGCCAAGTGCTTTTAGAAGCATTGCACATTTGATCCTCATAACACCTCTGTGCATTAGGTACCATTATCCCCATTTCACAATCAAGGAAACTGAGACAGATACAATTTAAGTGATTTTCCCACGGTCATATAGCTACTAAGTGTCTGAGGCTGGATTTGAACTCAGTTCTTCTTGATATCAGGCCCAGTGCTTTATCCACTGTGCAGCTCAGTTGTCCAGGCATATGGAGAAGCCCAGGGAGAGCGGGATAAGACTGCTGGGGAAGGGACCAGAAAGGAAGCCAGTCTTCATCCATAGATTTTAGACAGGAACAAAGGATTTAGGGATAGGACTTTGTTATTGTCCAGTAGTTCAATTGTGTCTGACTGTTTTTGACCCCCAGTACACCAGGCCCTTCTACTCTCCACTATCTTTCAAAGTCTGTCCAAGTTCATATTTGTCATTTCCATGACACTATCTATCCATCTTCTCTTGCCTATCCCCTTTTCCTTTTGCCTTCAATCTTTCCCAACATGATGAGTCTATATGACCAAAGAATTTAAACTTCAGCTTCAGTATTTGTCCTTCCAATGAGTAGTCTGAATTAATTTCTTTAAGTTTTCATTGATTTGATCTCCTTGCTATCCAAGGGACTTTCAAAAGTCTTCCAGCACTACAATTCAAAAACATAATTCTGTTGTATTCAGCTTTCCTGATAGGATGGGACCCAAGGGACCACCAAATTCAGTGCCTTCAATTTCCGAGCCCCAAGGAAAGAAAATATCTGGTTTTCCTAGGCAAGTTGGTGGCCAAGCCAGAATGGAAGATCTCGAAGGAAATTCCTATTACAATTACAACCCTATTTGAAAGGTAAGAAGTGAGGTGACTTGAATGAGGTAGTAAAGACAAAATTAGAAACACTCAGGTTCAAACCCTACATCTGCTTCTTATTAGCTATAATATAGATCAGGTTACTTAAGCTGATTTTCACTTTTGTTATCTGGGAAAGGGGAGACTAAGAGATGGCCCTGGATCCAGGAACCTTATGTTCGGATCTAACCTCAGAAACTTTAGAGCGGCGTGAACGCAGACAAATCACTTCAACTCTCTCAGCCTACTTTCCTCATCTGTAAAACAAGGGTAAAAATAGCACCTACTTCCCAGGGTTGTTGTGAGAAACAAGCAAGATGATATTTGTAAAATGCTTTGCAAACCTCCCTGTTGCTATTATTCCATGACATTTTTATATAGTTGTTAATACAGGGATATAGGTTTCTAGGTGCTGATGTTCCATTGGTTGTCTTTTTCTGTTGTTAGTAGGATCTAACTTTCCCCCCATATCTTAGACATCTCCTTCAGAAGCCTTATGAATTCATTTCACAGTGTTTTCACAATAGTAGTAACTCCAGCACGAATCCCTTCTTTGTGGACTTGTTTTTAACCTGGTTGTTTTTACGTCTTTGTTCAATTTGGAACAATTTCTACCTCCTCTGTAAGCACTGCCGTAACTATGAATCCAAACATGGTAATTCATCTGTCCTTAATGGTAAAAAAGAGGTTGTTATAAAAATCTTCACATTTTTCCATTTTCCTTCTGCTTCCTTTATCCTTAAATGCCATTAGGATGATTTTGCTTAGTTGAGTCTCTCACCAAAGCACTCCTTATGGTGATTTTACCCTTCGCTGCTTCAATCTATTTTATGAGGTGATGTTGCTCATAATTTTCCATCATCCTTTTCCATATAATTTTACAAACAAGGTGATATTTAAAGTAGTGTTTCCTTTGGCTCTCATTTCTCAGTGGTTGGCATGTAAGCCAAGTGTTTGCTGATTAAAGTACTTTTGGGGATTTTTTATCACCTTGTTTGGCAATGAAGTTACATTAGTAAACTTCTACATGAAATTATCATCAGTATGTAGGTCCTTTCTTCTATGCATTACCCATTTTCCATGACCAATAATTTATTTGAATAGGTGTCAGTATCAGATTATTTCTACTGTACACTATATCTTTTTTTTCTCATTTTTATTCTTTCTCCTAGCTTTGTATTAATTTTGATCTTTGCTTTAACACATCCGTGATTTAGCTCCATATAGGCATCTAGCTAATTTAGATAAATGACTCCTATATCATTAATAAGTGGCTCTCTTCTGCTAAAATATAAGTAATTTCATTTTATTGTGATATTACCAATTTCCCACCATATTAAGCACTCACTAATCCCTTTCTCAAAGAAGATGTTTAAATGTAAAATGAAGGTTCTATGTAGTCTATTCAGTGGCATGCTTCTAAATATTTAATTACCATGTCAGCGAAAAAAAAAGGGTCCAGAGGAAACTTAAGTTTAATCTGCATTATTAACTTTTTCTCCACCCCTTCTCAATGCTAGAGAATGGACACAACATTAAATGAAATCCTAATTTGCAATTTGTTAAGTGTAAATGAAAATTTAACAAATAGTTGTGAATTGGTTCAAGCTAGTTACAGCATACCCTGGATTCTACCATTCTTGGGCATTTCATTTCTTTTTCTTGATTCAGCATTGGAGTTAGGATGATCTGGGTTCAAGTTCTGCCTTTTAGAGATTTATAAATTTCAGAGGTTATAAATTGCAGATAAGCGTCAATCTGCATTGGAAGGAGCTTTCACACACTAGCTCTCTGTACTGGTTAAATCACAGGTACAGGTGAAAAATAAAAATGAAAGCCAATTTCTCTTTAAGAATTACTAATGGGAGTGCAGAAAGGCAGAAAAAGTCAATGCATCCTTTTCAAATCATGATGCAATAAAAATTATATGCAATAAAGGGACATGGAATGGTAGACCAAAAATTAACTGGAAGCTAAACAATCTAATCTTAAAGAACAAGTGGGCCAAACACCAAACCACAGAAACAATAAATAACTTCATTCAAGAGAATGACAATACTGAGACAACATACCCAAACTTACATGATGCAATGAAAGCAGTTCTTAGGGGAAGTTTTGTATCTCTGAATGCTTACATGAATAAAATAGAGAAAGAGAAGATCAATGAATTGGGCATGCAACTGAAAAGATTTAAAAGAACAAATTTAAAATCCCTAATTAAATACCAAATTAGAAATACGGAAAACCAAAGGAGAGATTAATAAAAATGAAATTAAGAAAACTATTGAACTAATAAATAAAACTAAGAGTTGGTTTTATGAAAAAACAATGAACATTTATAAACCTTTGATCAATTTGATTTAAAAAAGAAAGAAAACCAAATTACTAGTATCAAAAATGAAAAGGGTGAATTCACCTCCAATGAAGAAGAAACTAAAACAATAATTAGAAATTATTTTGCCCAATGGTATACCCATAAATTTGACAATTTTAGTGAAATGGATAAATATTTACAAAAATATAAATTGCCCAGATTAACACATGAGGAAGTAAAATACTTAAATAACCCCATCTCAGAAAAAGAAATTGAACAAATTATCAGCAAACTCACTAGGAAAAAATCTCCAGGACCAGATGGATTTACAAGGGAATTCTATCAAACATTTAAAGAACAGTTAATTTCAATACTATATATACTACTAGGGAAAATTGATGGAGTCCTATCAAATTATTTTTATGATACAAATATGGTGCTGATCCCTAAACCGGGAAGAGTCAAAACAGAGAAAGAAAATTATAGACCAATTTCTCTAATGAATATAGATGCAAAAAATTTTAACTAAGATGCTAGCAAAAAGATTACAGCAACTTATTATGAGAATAATATACTTTGGTCAGGTAGGATTTATACCAAGAATGAAGTGCTGGTTCAGTTATTAGGAAAACTATCAGCATAATTGATCATATCAACAACAAAATTAACAGAAACTAGATGATTATCTCAACAGATGCAGAAAAAGTTTTGACAAACTACAACACCCATTTCTATTGAAAACACTGGAGCGCATAGGAATAAATGAAACCTTCCTTAAAATAATAAGTTGTATCTACCTGAAATCATCAACAAGTATTATATGTAATGGGGATAAGCTAGATGCATTTCCATTAAGGTCAGTGGTGAAACAAGGATGTCCATTATCACCACTATTATTCAATATGGTACTAGAAATGTTATCTTTAGCAATAAGAGAAGAAAAAGAAACAGAAGGAGTTAGTATAGGCAAAGAAAAAACTAAGTTATTATTCATTGCAGATGATATGATGATAATCTCTAAGTATATCATAAACAACTTTAGCAAAGTTGCAGGATACAAAATAAATCCTCATAAATCTTCTGCATTTCTATACATTACTAACAAAAGCCCAACAGCAAGAGGTAGAAAAAGAAATCCCATTTACAGTTACTGTAGACATCATTAGGAAATATTTGGGAGTCTACCTGCCAAAATAAACCCAAGGACTATATGAACACAATTATAAAACACTTTTTGCACAAATAAAGTCAGATTTAAATAACTGGAAAACCATCAGTTGCTTATGGGCAGGCCAAGCTAATATAATAAAAATGACAATTCCACCTAAATTAATTTACTTACTCAGTGCCATACCAATCAAACTACCAAAAATTTATTTTCTAGAGCTAGGAAAAATAATATCAAAATTCCTCTGGAAGAACAAAAAGTCCAGAATATCAAGAGAATAAATAAAAAGAAACACTTGGGAAGGAGGTCTAGCCATACCAGATCTTAAATTGTATTATAAAGCAGTAGCCATTAAAACCACTTATTACTGGCTAAGAAATAGAGGGGTAGATCAGTAGAATATGTTAGGTACACAAGACACAGTAGGCAATGACTATAGCAATCACCTGTTTGATAAATCCAAGGACCTCAGCTTCTGGAGTAAGAACTTGCTGTCTGACAAAAAACTGCTGGGAAAACTGGAAAATAGTGTGGCAAAAACTGGGCATAGACTAATTTCTGACAGTGTATACCACAATAAAGTCCAAATGGGTAGACGTTTTGGATATAAAGGCTGATACTATAAACAAACTAGGGGAGCAAGGAATAATTTATTTGTCAGATTTATGGAGAATGGAGGAATTCGTGACCAAATAAGAGATAGAGAACATTACGAAATGCAAATGGATAACTTTGATTACATTAAATTGAAAAGTTTTTGCACAAAGACAATGCAACCAAGATTAGGAGGGAAACAGAAAACCAGTAAAGAATTTTTGCAACTAGTGTCTGTAATAAAGGCCTCGTTTCTAAAACATATAGAGAACTGAGTCAAATTTACAAGAATACAAGCCATTCCCCAATTGATAAGTGGTCAAAGGATATAAACAGGCAGTTTTCAGAGGAAGAAATTAAAGCCATCTACAATCATATGAAAAAAAGCTCTAAATCACTATTAATTAGAGAGACGCAAATCCAAACAACTCTGAAGTATAATATCACACCTGATTGGCCAACGTGACAAAACAGGAAGATGATAAATGTTGGAGAAGATGTGGGAGAGCTGGGACACTGACTCATTGTTGATGGAGCTGTGAGCTGATCCAACCACTCTAGAGAGCAATTTGGATCTATGCCCAAATGGTTATAAAAAATGTACATACCAATGTGTATCCCAAAGAGATCATAAAAATGGGGAAATGACCCACATGTACAAAAATATTTATAGCAGCTCTTTTTTACAGTGGCCAAGAATTGAAAATTGGGGGAAGTCCATCAACTGGGGAATGACTGAACAAGTTGTGGTATATCAATGTAAGGGAATACTAATATGCTATAAGAAATGCCAAACAGGTAGATTTCAGAAAAATCTGAAAATATTTATATGAACTGATGATGAGTGAAGTGAGCAGACCCAGGAGAACATTATGCACAGTATAATACACAGTAACAGCCACAGTGTGCAAAGACTGTTTTTGATAGACTTAATCCATCACAGCAATGTAAGGACCTAAAACATTTTCAAAGGACTCATGATGCAAAATACCATTCAAATCTAGAGAAAGAACTATGGAGTCAGAAGGCAGAATGAAGCAGACTATTTTCTCTTTTGTTATGTTTTGTTTTTCTCATGGTTTCTCCCATTTAATACTGCTATGCAACATGACTAATGTGAAAGTGTGTTGAATAGGAATGTATGTGTAGAACCCATATGTGGTCTTGGGGAAGGAGGGAGTATGGAGGGGGAAATAATTTGGATTTTATGGAAGTGATTGTAGAAAACTGAAAGCAAATAAATTAATAAATTTGGGGAGAAAAAAGAAATCTACAGTGGTGAAGAGCTCCTGACCTACCAACGCAAAGAACAAATTGGTAGTTCTTACTCATTTTCACCCTAAATATGCCTTTCCGTAATTTCTTCCTATTTTTCCTACTTCTGTTCTCCATGGCCACTAAAACAAGTAGACAAAATAAATAAATAGTCCATTTAAAGGATTTAAAAAAATTACTAACAGGAGATTATATAATTTCCCAAAGTAAAATGGCTCTAGAATTTCACCAGTCTGTCCAGAATTGGTTCTCAATATTTTAGATGTGTCTTTTTATAAAATACAAGCCTACCTTGAATTCTACTTCACAACTCTTCCTTCAGTTACTGTGAAGAAATGTCTTCTTTGGAGTCCACTAATTTTCACCAGCTCTCTCTGCATCTCTCTGTCTCTGTCTTTCTCTGTGTGGGTGTTTGTCTCTGTCTTTCTTTGTCTCTATCTCTCCATCTCCTCCTTCTCTCTGTCTCTCTGTCTCTCTGTCTCTCTCTCTCTCTGTCTCTCTGTCTCTCTCTCTCTCTCTCTCTCTCTGTCTCTTTCTCTCTCTCCTTAAAGATAAATGACCATTCTTTCACCCTCCTCTCAATGGCTGCTACAGGTTCACAATTTTCAAGGGTCTCTTATTGAAACAGAGATAACTATTCCTTTCTCAAAATGCAGGGATGCAAACAGTGAATACTATTCTACACAAAGCTTTAACAGATAGAAGATATTTCTATCCAGAGAACTCCTGTAGATTGGAGATGGGAAAAAGTGGATTTTGGAAAGCATTAAACAAAGCCCATCCTCAGGAGAACTGTGACATACAATTATAGGGAAGCACAGTTTTCCAGCACTGTCATTTAAAAGGCTAAAAGTTCTTGGTTGTATTCCTTTGATTATAACTCACAGAAACAGCCTTTTGGCCTAAATTCATAAACTGAGACAGGTTAAGTAGTACTCCCAGATTTTGAAACTTTTACGAGTATAAGTTGATTATTGTCCATAGATTTAGAAGGATAAAATTCTATCTACAACAGCAGCATAAACACCCTTCTGCCAGGTTGGCCAAATCTCTCCTGATGGCAGTTTTTGTTATTCTCTCTGCAGATATCCAAGAACTTACTTTTATTCCCTACAGCTAAGTCAAGCCACTTCCCTCCCCCAGACAAAAGTGAAACTGTAGGTACTTCTGGCATCTCTCCAAGGGCCTTTCCTTTCACTCGTTTTTCTGAGATCTGTAAGAATCTCAGTGATGATGGTACTGCTTCCATGGAAAGTTTATGCATATTTTAAAATCAGTTCCACTGATTGACACGGTGGGCCGCCAGCAGAGTCAAGCTGTACCTTTGAAGCTCTGTACATTTTATTCCTTCTGTTTTATCTCTTTCAGGACATGTACTACCAAACATAAATCATTTACATTCAACAGAGTAAAACAAATCAATGGCAGCACTCTCTGATCTGCTACTTTGAACTGTTCAAGGGTTTAAAGGAATCCACAACTCAAATTCACAATAGGGATTGTCTAGAGCCTACCTAATAAAGCTCCAGAGCATTAATAACATTAAAAGCTAAAGGACAGCTTTCCAAAGAGAGCAGAAGAATTTTTCACAATCCTTTTTATATTGTTTTTCTCAACAATCTCTAACCATAATATTTCATTTGCAGAAACACCCTTCTAGTGCTCACACCTAAAAAAGAAGTATGATATTGTGAGTTGTATCAAATGTGAAAGTCCAAAAATACAGCCAAATCCATCCGGGGTAGGGAGAGAGAAGAGTGGTGAAAAACCTGGCAAATGACATCCCTAAATACCACTCTAACTTCACTCTGACTCTGGGGCTGATGTGGATCCAGGGAGCAGAGATCTTCCTTTGGCTATAGTAATATGAGTAAGTCTGGCATAGCCTCAAGTTGCTCCTGGACTGGGGGAAATACCCAGAAGATGCTTCTATTTCATCCTTGCCCCTGAAGGTTTAGAAGCATTCTAATATAAGCCAAGGAATACTATACTTAATCCAGATCTTCAGTTCTTCTCTAAAAGGACTCTGATGACATAGCACCCTCAGTCCAATCAGTCTCCCCCAGGAGATTGTCCAAATTGGGCGGGATGTAGAACCAGGTTACAGAAACATCTCTGGGACTGCCAAAGAACAGATCCAGCCTCTAAGTGATGAGACAACCTACATGCTCCCTTCCTCTCTAGATCTTGGACATAAGTGTAGTATCTATTTCTATCCTTTATTGAGGAGAAGCTAAACAGATAATCAAACTCTATTGAATGAATGGAAAGGAAGAAAAAAAAACCCAAACATTTCCTTTTCTTTCCCACTTGAAAGGAACATATTAATTATGAAATTAATGAATACTCATAAGAATTAATGTATCCCAATGATCCCTAATCTGTGGATTTTAAGAGGGAAAGTGCTGTGGAGCTGTTTCAAGGATTATTCAAATCCATATCCATACTGAATATTTTGATGCTCCAAAAAAATAGCACAAATAATAGGGTTTGTCTTGAGCATTGTATATTTATTAATGCTTCCTTGATGACCAGTGGGAAAGCATTATTTAAAACTAATCTTCACAAAAAGTACCTTCGTGACTTCTGGATACATGCTTTTCCTAGGCTCCTGGAACTGTATGAGAAAACTATGAAAGAAATATTGGATGCCATGACATATTTTTGTGATTTTTTTTTGTATATACTGCATCTAAATGAAAATACAAGTTGGATATGAAACCACATCTAAGGATAAAGTTTCCATCTGTAACAAGACTGCTATTCTCTGAAAACCATATAGTAGCTATATCATCAAAAAACCACAATATAATAAATAAGCAAATATAAGATTGAATAAATAATTCTCACACATAGATGTGTCATTATTTTTAAAATATATGCCCACATAGCCCAAAGGTCTAAGCTCTGAGTTCATACGGACTAGTTTCAATTTTGGGAGAAGCCCCCTTAACCTCCAGTCATGACTCCATGCCTCTATGTAGAGATACTTCTGGAAAATCTTAGAACATAGCATATATCTAGATCTACATGTGCAGACAACAGGATATTCACATCCCAAACAGGAACTCAAAGAAACAGTTGCAAAAACTGGATACAAGAGAGTCTACTTTTCTCCACAGAAACTGAAGAGAACATGTAAAGGACTCAAAGTATCCCATAAATATTTTAAAACATTCTCTGTCCTTTCCTGAATACCTCTTTTTCTCTACAGGTCCTATTAGTTCTTCAAGCTTAAAGACCAAACTCAAAGACCACCCTGTATAACTTTTGTAAACCAACCTTCTCATTAACCCTCTCCACATATACACTGTAGGGAATCACACTTTGATATCCAGGGTCCCACACAGGTATTTAGGCTTTTGGTACTACCTTGAGATTGAGATTTCCCCAAAAAGAAAATGCATGTGGGGTTGCTTGAAAGGTCATTTTCTGAAACTCTGGTGAATCTCACTCTTAACAGAACATTAGCCTTACATTCAGCCTTATGGTACCGAAAGCTTAGATTGGCCTCTGGATGGAAAACAAATTCAGCACTGCTAGAGGCTCCAAACCTGTGTTATATAAATCATTCACAATAATAGAGGAGATTAAATTTCAAATCTTTTGTTCTCTCATGTCATGCTTTAGTCCCTCTCCGGCTCTTTGCTTTTTCAGTTCTGGAAGCCATATGAACAATCTCTTCTCCACAAGAGACTGGCCCTTCAAAGGAGTTCCCCTTTCTTTTTCTAAGAGGTTAGACTTTTAGAACTTGTAGTCTCTGAACCCTACTCTTGGACTTTGTCGGTTATATCACCCACATGCAAAGAAAGCACAAAAGGCAAAAAGATAAAATTCAGAAAATTGTTTCCTTTGCTACAGGTCATCACAAAATTTGACCTCCAACACACAGCAGTCAGGACTAATCAGTTTATCTTAATCAAAACAGAAATTCAAGCTAATTAATTCATCCCCAATAGATGAGGGAAAATGAAAGTCACATAGGCTCTCTACCCACTAAGATGATCAGAGAATTTCCCTCAACCAACCCCCTTCATGTATATAGTTGCTGATGTGATTCATATGTAGTTCCCGGTAACGCTTGTGAACCCTTTCCTGGTGCCCTTCTACCTAGCTTAAGTTCTACTTTCCTTATGACTACGGAAAGACAATTCATTATTCAGTATTAATTATTCAGTAAGGGAGTACAAATCTGAGTTGCCCACAAGGTGGTGCTCTACCTGAACCAACTACTAGTTATAACCATTCTGACGAGTAAGTGAACTGGACACCTGAGATCCCTGAGCCTGCAGATGCTAACATCTTCTACTGTCAAGACCTCAGTGTCTATGGCAGGGTTGGCCATACCTAGAATTAATCTAGGAAAAGAAATGAAATATTACTCAAATATAAAATCTACAGACTGTACATAGCTCTAGAATCCTTAACCTGTGCCAAAGCTTTCCTCTTTTTTGTTAAGGCCCTAGCCCTAAAAGCATGCATACACAGGACTCAGATGTTTAGCATCTGTGTGGTTACACAGTTTATTGGACCGAGAAAAAAAATGGAAGAAACTAATTTACATGCCCCTGTATAGATCCATATTTCTCTTTCCATGTTTTACAACTCCTCCTTCTTACCCTCCCAGATCTTCAAGCTTGGTTGAAGAAGAGGAAACCCTGAACCCACATACCTGTAGGTCATGAGAAAAGAATGAGGAAGAATTGTGTTTAGAATCTCCTGTCAGGATCATGGACTACAAAAGAGGAAAGCAGGGAAAAACTAACTGGAGAAAAGTCTTCTTCCTCCAGATCACCAGTCTAGCAGGAATCACCATTAAGTGCTAGACTACAACTCAAGAGCATCATGCCTAATGATGGACTCCTGTGCCAGACTCTACTTTCTGCTCTAGGGTTTGCAGAATAGCTGTAGTGCTGAACTCCAGCAGCCACACTCCCAGTCATGCGAATCAATTAGTCAATCAGTAATCATTTATTAAATACTTACTATGTGATGATACTGTGCTAAGCACTGGGCAAAAGACAGTTCCTACCCTCAAGGAACTTAAAAATTAGTGGGAGTGAACAATCTAACCTAAAGCCTCCAAGAAGCCCACAGCCCAGCGTAGCAACCCCATGCTTCACCTGCATGGTGACCAGGTAATCCAATTTTCAAGGGCAACAGAAGGGGAAAATAGGCATCCAACTGGCGCCACAGATTTCTTACTTTTCTCTCCTCTATTTGCCAACCACTTGGCCTTTGCAAGTATGTCCTCTCCAAGGTTGGGGAGAGGTATAGAAGGACAATAACACTCTTATGTGTGTCGGGATCATCAGAAACCAGTTTGGTCATGTCCCTTCCTTTGAATCATCATAACTCCAGATCTTGAGGAAAGTAATACCTTTTTTTTTTTAGCAGGGAAGTCACCGCACAGATTAAAATAAAATTTCTGAAGTAGCTTTCTGTCATTATCCATTTTCTAAATCAATGAATAAATAGTAGTGCAACTACCATAATGTGGATGTATGTGAAATTTTTTAAAAGGACAGAAATATTGGTGTACACCATAAACTATGAGTAGACTTGCAGCAGACTGGTCATGGAAACACTAAGTAGGCATTCTCACTAAGTAAAAGCAAACTGAGACCTTTTCTAAAAAAGAACTTTCCAATGAGCTCTTGAAAAGTCATTCAACATAAAGGGTAGAAGTGGGATTCTTCCCCCTTCAGGTCTAGAACTGATTAGTTACCTTCTCCCTGCAATGAGTTCTCTGCACCACGCAACTGAACTTCTCTGACTTAGCTAGTGTAGGAAATGACAACCATCCCCATGGTATTTTAGTCGCACGCCATTCTTTTCAAGATTCTCAAGAATACCAAGAAAATTTCTCTCAAAACGATTTTCAAACTAGTTGATAACCTAAAGGTGACAATGTTAAAGAACAGTCAGGGGAATTGAGACATTAAATGACTTGGTTGTGGTTTAACCACAATGGGAGACAAGCTATTAAAATAATTATTTTACCTAATATATTTTCAAGATATTATAGTAGACATAACAATAGATATAAAAAGGTTTAAGCTATGTTTTTTGTCCTCTAGGTTCTTACAATCTGGTTGGGGAGCCATGACAGACACACATGAAATGTTAAATTGCAATACAAGGCAGCATTTAACTGAATGTTTAAAAAAGTGGGGAAAAATAAATCCCAATAGGATTTAGAGGAGGAAGAGATTTCTGTGAATTGGAGCAGGTGCAGAAGGTCTCATGGAGAATGTAGCACTTACTAGAAACAATAATAATTATTTACATAGTACTTTACTTATAATTGTCAAAGAGCATTCACATATATTTTCTCATTTAATCCCCATAACAAGAAGAATAACTATCACTTTTCCATAATGAAGTTAGTTCAAACCATTAATTTTATAGTGGAGAAAATTGAGGCCAGGGAACCCAAGCTCACCTGGGGAAAAGAGTCAAAAGTCAGATTTGAAATTGACTCCTCTGACTCAAGAGCCAGTCTTCTTTCCACTGTAGCATGCTGCTTACCAGGAGGTGGAGAGTTGTTACCTGGACTGCCCAAAGTCACAATAGATACTTGCTTATATATTTATTTGCTCTCCTCCTCCCACTCTACCTCATTTAAGGTAATCACAGAAGGCCCCAGGCACCTCATTTGAATCAGTCAACAAAATGAAGTTTCAAATGTAGAAACAAGATGGCTTGCATCCTATAATCTCAATCTACAACGTATGAACCTATTTGATTCGGACAGAAAGGGAATAACTCATTTACTACCCAAACAAATTAACTATGCTTCTGAGAGCTTTAAATAGCCAGAGGAATTTAAGCTGTTGGTTACTCAAGCAATCAGCCAGTCTAGCAGTGGAAGATTGTTATGTTTTGGCAATTGAGGATTCCAGACTTGTTGGGGCCAGAACCCTGAGGAGGAATCATTCTTGAGGGAAGGTGAGAATTTCTACCTTCTTTTTGTTTCTCCATGCCCCTCCTAGAGGATGCTAGATAGTGTACAGTGGATAAAGTGCTGGGCCTGGAAACTGAAAGACCTGAATTCAAATCTGCCCTCAGACACTAAACAACTGTGTTCCCCTGGATAAGGCAATCTACCTCAGTTTCCTCAACTGTAAGATGGGGGAAATAATGGAACTTAGCTCTCAGGTTGTTGTGCAGATCAAATGAGATAATATTTGTATAATGCTTAGCATAATTCCTAGCGCATGGTAAGAGTTTAATAAATGCTCATTTCTTTCCTTCCTTTCTCCCCCTTCCCTAACAGTTCGTCAAAATGACCATGTCATTGAAAGGTCCAAACCAGTAGCAGGTAATGCATCTAGTTTGGATGTGAGACATTAGACCACTAAGATAAAACATGCAGCCAGAAGCAGAGAGATACATTGAGAACAAAAGGATGTGCACAGAGAGTAATCCAAGGAGGGAAGGAACTTCAAGAACCCTGACCCCTGGTTCTAGGGAAGAATGCAGGCTTTGCATTCAAGAAAGGACATCCATTTACCAATGCCTCATTACCACTGCACACTGTACTCCCATAGGCTGTGTGTATCTATGGGGCAGTGTGCCCCACGCTTTGGGGAAGAACACACTGACTATTCTTACTATTATATGCCTATTATATATCATTAAGCATATTCAAAAAGCTAATTAAGATTGCTAGCTAATTGGTAATGGGAAGCACTCTGGTTGAACTTGTGATCTATGGCAGATCTATGTGATCTATGAACTTATGGATCTATAATCTAGATGGTTAAAATAAAAAAGATCCTTAGTGGTTAAATAGTCACTGGCAAAAAAAAAGTGGGAAGATGGACTTGGTGTTAATGTGCAATGTAGCCTAAAGCTCAGAGACTGAAGTGAGAAGAACCAGTTAGGCTATTTTAATAACAGAAATGTGGCATGCTAAGGTCCTGGACTAGAATGATGGAAGTGGTGATGGAGAAGTAGAGTCAGATTCTAAGATGACAGAGACATTACTAAAAACAATCAATGATATTTAGTGACATATTAAATGGGAGTTGGGAGAGGCTTGAGGTGAGGAAGGGAAAGATACAAGGATGCCTCTGAGGTTTTCAGCCTGAATGATTGGGAGAATGATGAAAAGAAATAAAGAAGAGATCCATTTTGGAGGCAGAACATGTGAGTTTCAGTATGCACAGATATTTTGAGAAGGTAACATACTATAGAGCAACCAAGCAGAACCTGCAGCCTCGAGGCCACATGTGGCCCTGTTGGTCCTCAAGTGCAACCTTTTGAATCCAAACTTCACAAAGGAAATCCCCTTAATAAAAAGATTTCTTCTATGAAGTTTGGATTCAGTCAAAAGTCCGCACTTGAGTACCAACAGGGCCAAATGTGATCTTGAGGCTTCCAGGTCCCCACCCTTGCTATGGAGAGCCTATCTGAAGCAAGACTTATTAGGTTCTCACAATCAGTAGGGATCATAGGAGTACAAAGGGAAAGGGTTGGCAAACTATCGCCCAAGGCTCAAATCCAGCCCACAGATATTTTTGTTTTTACATTTGAAAATAGAATAAAACTCTATTCTAAAATATAAAAAACCCCAAAACATTCTTAACTTATAGGCCATACTAAAGCAGGTGGTGAGTCAGATTTGACTCATTGGCCATAGTTTTCTGATCACTGTCATACAGCATAGGCTGGATGTGTCAGCACACCCTGTTTCCATCAATACTTCCTTTCCCTCTTCTCCTTAACCTGTCTAAAGGATCTTGCAAACTTCAAAGGGTAAGAGCCAAAGGGAATGAGCACCGAAGGTACTTCGGGAACATCTGGTCTGTACTCTGTGCATGATTATTGCTATGACATGTATCCTATAAATGTCTAATTGAATAATGGAGCAGAATCTCTTTTCCAAAGTTCCTTGTATCATTGTTCCCTTTTTTTTCTTCTCCTCTCCAAGTCCAGACACTCTATCCACTGCACCACCTAGCTGCCTCTTGCCACTAAATATCATACTATCTGTTATCATAGAAGAGCTGTAGCCTGAATCATCAGATAAAATCATGGATCCTGGAAATAATGACCTATATTAATCCATAAAATACATAACCTTTATAGGTGACATGTACAATTTGAACTCTTCACTTTAAAACTAGTTCTAAACAATGTCCTTTTAGGGTATTGGTGAATCTCCAGTGAGCGGCCATGGTAAGACTTGGAATTCTACAGAAGACACCCATTGCACACTGTTTTGGTTCTCTTAGTGCTTCCCATATCTTTTCAATTGGTAACATCTCAGACAAATGACTAGAGCCTAGAGGGGAGGTGGGAGATGGAGGATTAGGGAAAAAAAATCTTCCTTCTTCATTACTCTACCTCTTATCCTCGACTGCATCTACCTTTTAGTTTAGACTTTGCTTTAGCTACACCCACTGCTACTAAAAATGTAACTGGGCACTGCCATGTGCCACAGGTAAATATTAGAGATAGCTTAAGTAGACAATAAGGGAATGCTTGACTCTCTTTCAGATAGGTAGGACTAGAAGGAACTCAGGAAAAAAAGTTATTCATGAATGAAAAGCACATTCATTCACTTTATCTTGTCACTTGGAGTTATTGCATCTTAGAGAAAATATTGGTGTAATCTAGAAGTCAACCTAATAAGAGATGTCATACCTAAAAGGAGTGATTTACATACGCTTTTCATTTGAGCCCATATCTTTGCTTATAATGTAATTTTGGCTGCAAATGATTTAGGATTTGGCCTTCCACAATCAGGAAATGTTTTTGTTCTAAGCTGTTCCAAAAACAAGGGGTAGACCAGGAGAAGCTGATAGCTAGCAAGCATTTGATTACTGCCTTAAGTTTACAAAACACTTTAAATATATTATGTCAGTTGATCCTCACAACAGCCTTCTGAAGTTGGTACTATTTATTAATTCCCTTTTAAATATTTGTCAGTTGGGGCAAATGGAGATTTAAGCGACTTGTCCAAGGTCACACAACTAATAAGAGTCTGAATAGGATTCACACTCAGGTCTTCCTGACTCCAAGTCCAACATTCTACCTATCATGCCACTTAGCTATCTAAGATGAATTATCCTCCTTTTTTAAAAACAATGTTCAATGAACAAAGATACTTTTCTCTCCCACCTATGCCCCCAAGTTGAGGGAAAAGGAAAACAAAATTCTTATAAAAGCATGCAAAATTTAGCAAAATAAATTTTGACATATTTGGCCATTTTATTTTTTGCTTTTGTAAAAAGAACTGATATATCTAGGTCTAGATCTCTATTTCCATCTGCATATCCTTTTCCTCTTCAGCCTCTTTGAGCTATGGGCCTAGTAATCCTAAAGAATTGGTAAGGCAAAGAACAAATCACTGAAACAATGTGTCAGAGTTGTTCTTTGACGGTTTATTTTCTCCTGCCATTCCCTTATTCTTGTCATTTTGAATGAACATAAAAATCTCACAAACTCAGATGGTTTCAATTATGTTCTGAAGCATCATGGGCTCTTCAGAGGAAACATGATATAGGAATACAACATAAAGTGATGAATTAAAAAAAAATATCTGAACTATTAGAGTCTTGCAATGATTGATTTGGCCCTGTGTTTGGGCAGGCTGTCTTATTTACAGGAAACTTGAATTTTATTTTATTTTGGTTATGGTTCCTGAGGGTCTTCAGGCCTGGAATGGATTCATATTGTAAGGCCATTACTGTAGATCTTAGGCATTAAAAAGCAAATTGTAGGACTGGGCCATTAAAATGCAGTCTACATCACTGACCTTCCTATATTTTTCATAGAATTCTGTGACTTGAATACAGACTATTCATCAAAGTCTAACAGATCTGTTCCTGTGCAGCCAGCTCTAATAGCAAAGGCAACTTCCATGTCCCAGAAATTAAAAGTGATAAAAATAAATGATGTGTGTCCTCCCTGAGGAGCTTCCCTGTGTATTTCAGACTCTGGGAGTTATACCAGAAAAGAAATACACCAAATCAGGTCTAAGAATCACCTTCCAAAGAATTTTATCAGGAAAGGAAACCTCTCTGAAATACTGAATGAACGAATTTTGTTCATTCTTCTCTGTTTTGCAGACCTGAACTCTTTAGTACAGTATTTTCTTGGGTGAAAAAGAAAGGTGCTATGTTACTGCCTCTCTTCACCCTTGTCTTATCTTACACTGATGACAAAATAAAATTAATTAATCAAAAATATGTAGCCTTCTTTGTTAAAGGATATCATTTGTGTTGGGTTTGAGTTCCTAGGATAAAGAATTCATCTTTCATTTCTGTCCCCATACTCCTGCTTCTGGGAGACCAACACCAATGATCACCTCCTTCAAAGGCTTTCCACAACACAAAGAAGGGCTAATTCTCTTTATATCTTCATTTTCCATGCTCCTGGACAAATTTACTGAGTGCTCATTCAGTCATCTACTACATCTACTTTTGAACCTTCAGGTTGTGAGCATTTGCCTGGACCACTTCTATAGGTCTAGATTTCAAGCCTTTTACTTTCATTCAAATGGTACCTAAAATCAGGTAGCATGTTCAGCAGCCACATTCCTGTAAACCATCTTAGCAGACAGGCTAAGCCAAGTTGAGAGTAAATGACAGGTGACTTATGAGGGTATCTCCCCAAAGCATATGAAGACTTTCCCTGGAATGTGTGCATAAGAACAATTTATTCCAATGGCCATAAAGGCTGGTGAAGCAAGTGCTGTGGAGTGTTTAGTTGATCAGACATCAAAGATGCCAAGATCATCCACTGCTTCCTGGGCCATTGTCATCATGTTGACTTTTGTATTACCACTGGACATTGATAACGCTGGAAGAGATAGTGGGGCTGATGATTTTGTGCAATGCTGCCTCACTTAAATCCAATTTATGTGCAAGTCAAGACATCACCAGTGATGTCATTGGTCTTCTTTGAAAACGAAGGATAAACAGCAACCTAAAATCAAATGCCTGTTATGTAGTCTTTTTTGATAAATGGGACAACAGGTGATGTTGTCATTGACTCCATCAATCTAAATAGGTAACTCCTTTAGATGCAATTTTAACATATGCAACGTATCTTGGTTTACACTAATATGATATACACTAATATTCCTTTAGGATTCACCTCAAAGACCACCTTCTATATGAAGTCTTTTCTGATTCCACCCAATCCCCTTTGCTAATATCCTTCATCCCAAATGAGCTTGTATTTAATAAGTCTCTTGTATTTGTATCCCCAGAACCTAGCCCAGTCTCTGGAATATAATAGGAGCTTAATAAATGCCTTTTTAATTGATATGAATACACTATAGTCAATTCAATTATCCATAAATAGATTATCTGTTTGGGGGATTATCTGTAACCTCTTTTCTCTAATTCTCTTCCTATCTGTTTCTCAAATTACTGACGTTCAGGTCAAGAGTGGAAGCTATCAAACTTGGAACAAATGAGTGGACAAAATGCTTAACCTCTTCCAACTATGGTTGCCTCATCTGGGTTAAAAAGATTGTTGGACAAAGTGATCTTAAAAGTACCTTTCAGTTAAAATGTTATGTGATTTAATAAAACTATTTTCTGTTCCACTAAATTAGCCCGGAAAACCAAAGATGCTTATCATTATTCACCTAGGTCATGTACTTAAGTATTTTTTCATGTTTATTTTTCCTTTTGTGCTTTATATTTTGGATTGAACTGATGATTGGCATTCCACAAGGGGGAAGGATCCTGCCTAATTATCACTTTACTCATCACCTAACACAACATGGTAGTTAGGTGGTGTAATTGATAGAGTGGAAGGCTTGGAATCGGGAAGATTGGAATTCCAATTTGAATTTAGATACTCCCTGTGTGACCTTGGGAAAGTCATTTAGCCTCTGTCTCAGTTTCCTCAATTGTAAAATAAATTTCATAATAACATGTACATCCTAAAGTTGTTTTGAGAATCAAATGAGATAATATTTGCTAAGTGCTTAGTATCTGGCACATATCAGGTGCTTGCTTAATAAATGTTTTTGCCCTCTCTTTCCTGAAACAGTATAACAAACATATTGTTTAATGAATGCTTTTCAAGGATCACAATGACACTAATCTCTGTTAGCGTGGAGTTGCATCATCTGAAGAGCTATATTTTTCTTTAGGGTTAATTGTTCTGTTTTTGTTTAACAAATTCATGTTCTCACCTAGAATCTCTTCAATAGGAGGAAGTGAGTCTTATATAGTTATAATTCCATTCAGTTGATTAAAGGAAACATTTCTTAAATATCTATTATATTTCAGTTGAGAATAGTGCCAGGGATGAGATATGACCATGGCCTTTAGGAAATTTAGCGTCTAGAAGGAGGGGATATGATACTATACAAATGAATTTGGTATACAACAATGCATAAGAGTTATAGCAAAAAGATATAAAACAAAATGCTGTAATAAAGGCTTAAATTTTCATACTGTTTTACATAACACTTGCCTGATAATATCCTTGTGAGGGAGTTGTATGTATTATTAATTTTATAATTTTTTCTTTGTTCTGGACTTTTAATTTCATTAACGTAGGAAATTCTCTGTGTGGGTGGAAACTCTCTCAACCAAGACACAACAGCAATTTCTCTGTAACTTGTATTATTAAACAGTTGTCTAAGGCAAGGAGAGGTTAAAATGGCTTTTAAACAGGCACACAGCTGGTATGTACCAGAGGTAGGATGAGAGCCCAGGTCTTTCTGACTTCAGGGCCAGCTCTCTATACAATATACCATGTTATTTCTCCTATTCCTATCTTATAGATAAAGAAATTGAAGTTGGGTTTCATAATAGAGGTAAAGTAATTTGGCCAAAGTTAGATAACCAGTAAATGTCAGAACCAAGACTAGAAAACCCAGGTTATCTGACTCCTACTCTGTTATTCTTCTTATAACACTATTTCTGCCACTGCATTGTATTCTTACCTGCCTCACAACATTTTGCATAGTACCAATCACATATTAAGCACTTAATGAATACAAAGGGAACATTCAATTAGTCAATAATCATTTATTAAGTACCTACTATGTGCCAGGTAAAAGCTATCCAAAGAAAGGTAAAAGTTCCTGCTTTTGAGCAACTCAAGATCTAATGGATTGAGCGAACATGAAAATAACTATGTACAAACAAAATATACACAAGATAAAGGGAAGATAATCAATAGAGGGAAAGGACTAACATCAAGGGAGATCAGAAAAAACTTTTCATAGAAGGTGGGATTTTTTTTTGTTGTTTAGGGTTTCCAATTCTCTATGACTTCACTTAGGATTTTCCTGGCAAAGATGCTGGAGTAGTTTACCATTTCCTTCTCCAGCTCATTTTACAGAAGAGAAAACTAAGGCAAATGGGTTTAAGCTAGTAAGTGTCTGTGACCAGATTTGAACTCAGGAAAATGCATCTTCCTGCCTCTAGGCTAGACACTCGATCCATTGCACCACCTAGCTACCGTTAGGAAGCCAGAGAAGTTAGCAGGCAGAGATGAAAAGGGAGAGAATCCTAGGCATGGGGAACAGTCAGTGAAAATGCCTGGAGGTTGGAGAGGGAGTATGTTGTACAAAGAATATCATAGAGGTTTCATTAGAATATAAAAAAGTATTTAAAATGTCTGTTACTATTAGTATTAATAACCTGATTCACCTAATGAAGAAAGCAGCTGTGCATCTAAGGCTCACCCTAATGAACCTTGACTCTTGAGCTCTACTTTCCTGAAGAGTTATTCTAATGATTTCTATTACACAGATTGATGCTTTTACTAATTCAATGATTTTTTTTAAAAGAAATATTCATCAGGAAGATAAATTTTATTTTTCCCCTTTGTTCTTCAAAAGAATATCTTTTATGCTCATTAAAAGAGAACTGAATTGTATTATTTATAGTATAAATTCATGGGCAGCTAGGTGGTGCAGTGAGTAGAACATCAGTCAGGAGGACCTCAGTTAAAATCTGGCTTGAGATGCTTCCTAGCTGTGTGACCCTGAGAAAGTTACTTAACCTGTTTGTCTCAGTTTCCTTATCTGTAAAATGAACTGGAGAAGGAAATAGCCAACCACTCTAGCATCTTTGCCAAAAAAAACCCAAATTGGGTCAAGAAAAGTCAGACAGGACTAACTAACAACAAAATAAATTCTACTATACTTATTTGATATTTACCTAGTGTTCTGACAGAGTGGAATGTCAGAATTAGCACACTACCATTACATGTATCACCATAAGACTCTGTAGTACTAGTATTTTGTTAGAATGAATATATAGCTAAAAATCATATTCCAAGTCTGTGTAATAAAGAGGTCTAAAAAGATTTCATATACAACCTCCTTATGTTGAAGAATTAAAGACATATAAAGACGGTCCAGTGGGGAACAGGGGGCAGTACTAGTATTTTTCATTCTTACTCCTAGATCATTGTCTATTCATTCATTCATATGTCTGTAATTCAAGGGTGCTATGATCTCATCTATGAGGGTACTCCTTCCATTAACTCAGAGAATAACACACATTCCCATTTTCTCATCCTATGTAATAATTGCTCATGAATTCCCATAAATTCTCCAGAGGAGATCTAATCAATGTGTTGGAATTCTTTTCACTTTTTGTGGGTATCAGTAGAGTACTTGGTCTGTCTAGTTATTATTTCTTACTTTCCCTTTGTGGCCTGTCCACCTCTTTTGCTGATCATGAACTTTCTGAATTATATTACTGATACCACTTCTTCCATCCAAGTGACAATATGTATTCTGCTGTATCCCATTAACCCATCCATTCATTCATCCATTTCCAACAAATATTTATTAAATTCTTAGTGTGGTGCATTGTGTCATTTTAGTTTAACATGTGGCTTAAGAATTTAGATAACTTTTCTGAAAAGAATAATTTGGATGTCTGAAAATAGGCAAGGATGAAAGGAGTTGAAGGATTCTTGCTTCCTAATGACAAAACAACAGATCTATGAGCTCACAGTTCAGATAAGGACCATTTTCTCCTCCCTTTTTCCACATGAAATGTAAACACTATATTCTAGTTATTTTCATCTTAGGAAGTGATTATTCCATGAGCTAAAGTCAATATTGCAGAATCTCAGGGTTGTACAGGACTTCAGAAACCATCCAGTCCAACCTCCACACAAGTAAGAATCTCCCTATGAGACACCTAATGTGGTAGTTTAGTCTTCTTAAAGCCTTTGCAATAGAAGAAGCCTACTACTTCCTGACATGATCTATTCTACTTTGAGATAACTCTAACTGTTAGGAATTTTTTCCTTATGAAAGGTGAAATTTCCCTTGTGAATGAATTGAATTCCTTTGCCATTAAATAACCCTTCAAATACTTGAAGAAAGCTATCATGCCCTAAGTCTTTTCTTCAATTTAAGCAATTCATGACAACTGTCTATTGAAGCAAGAAGAGGTTGCCATTTGCAATTTTAGAAGTGGTACTCAGTGTGATGAAATCATGGGCATAGGAAGTCCTAAAGTTTCAGTAACTATGCACATCTTCAGAGTAGAAAGAGCCATTTAAGTAAGTGCACCCAAACTGATATTCCATGAAGAGAAAAAAATGTTGCTTGAGAGCCCTAATATTTAAATGGGTGCCACTTGATGACCAGTCAAATATTCTGATTAATTTACAACCACACTCAAATAAATACTCACCTTTTGGGACCAAATAGCATAATCCAAAAACCATTAATAGATGTGTAGTGTTTCATAACGTACACTTGATCAATGTGCTCTCTTTAGTGTAGTCCCAGGTTGAATCATTCAAAATCCAGCATGCACTCTCAATATGTTTTTATTAACTTGTCAAGTAGTGGTTTGTTCAACAGAAAAGTGGATTAACTGGCATGAAGTTACATAGCAGTTAAAAATAAACGCTCTGCTAGAACTGCCTCCCAGACTCTGTTGACATAATTCTTGCTAGTAATCAACTACCCAGAGAGTTCTACTGTGACCCAGTGGTGCAAATTTACAATTTGTTCTCTTTATGAGAATTTGTTAGTAAGAATGGACCCATAAAGTACAGTTTCACTCTGAAACATTTCTTCTCTGGGAGCTCATCCATAATTAAGATGTAGCCATAATCTGCTTAAGGAAACTACCCAGAATGAAAAATGAAACCATTTTAGGGACTTTAAAAATTCTTGATACACTAAATAGGAATGGGTGAGTTAAACTCTTTGGATACAATATAGAATTATTTTTTGCCTCCTTTGCTTCAGAGTCTAAATTAGAACCCAAACTCTAAAGTTATGCTTGCAAAGCTAATTTGACATACTTGTATTCCCTACCTCCCCAAAGTTTAAACTAAATAATCAATAAGAAGAACATTGGTAAAAATCTACGGAGGAAACAATCAGTTATTTTATATAGTGATTTTTCTTTGCATCATTTTTCTTTTTACTTTCCTACATTTCTCAAATCCTGTCATACATCTTTTTAAAAAAAGCTTACTAGACATTTACACACAAAAAATGGGAAGTTGCTAAAATTGTATTGAGACACAGTTGGGCAGGGAATAGTGGCCTTTTGTTTTTTCTAAAGACTTTTTTTGCATTTCTCAAAGCAAATGGAAAGTCTAAATCCCCTGGTTATGAGTTGGGAGAGGAAACGATGCTTCATCTTGTTTGCCTAGCCTTAGAATCGTAGGATGATAAATTGAGAATTGTAAGACATGCTCTCTAGTCTAAACCTTTCATTGTATAAATGAAGAAGCTGGGGCTAGGAGAACTTATTACTTGCTAATATCAGATGTAGTGAAGTATCAAGATAGAATTTGAACCTAACTTCTCTGTCTCTAAATCTAAAGTACTTTCCACTGGATGCTGCCATTTGATACTACTACTTTTCATAGTCCTTCTTCTTAGATAGATCTTATTTCCTTTTGTATTCTACCTTCCCCTTTTGGACATGCTCATAGCATGATTTTCATTATCACTGAGTTTCTTACACACTGGTACCATTTCCCTGGGTTTATGTTCTTGACAGTAATATGCTGGAAAAGTGGCCTGACTGGTGGATAGAGTCAGGAAGACTAAGTCCAATTCCTGACTGATATATACTAGTTGAATGATCATGAGTAAGTCATACAACTCCTCAGCAGCTCAGGAAATTCTCTAAAAATATAAATCACAGATAGAGAAATTGTTGATATGCTTAAGAAGCTCCCATATGAGGAATTCTCAACACTGATGAAATAATAGGTCTAGATAAAAAATGTTACAAAGCAAAGCACTTTCACATCTGCCCACCCTTTTTATCCTTATATTTCCCAAATGGTCCTAGACAAAGCCAGAATGATTATCCCTGTTTCGTACATACAGAAACTATGGCAAAAACATTAACAGAATTCTGTGGAGTCACATAGCTATTTAGTGGCAGAACCAAGATTGGAATCTGGGTCTACTAATTCAGAGTGCAAAGTTGTTTCCACGATGATACCAATGTTGGTTTATACAGGTATGTCTTAACATGCATAAATAAGTTAATTGCTTATATCCAAATGATTGGATCTAAAAGAAGTTTTCTTCCCTTCATATTACAGATCTTGCGATTCCCTTATACCCTTCCTCTACTTCCTTAGCTACCCAATCCTGGTCACTGATTCTCCTCTTTATATCTGACCTAGAAATAATAGATTGGAACTTATTGAACAGGAAGGAGAATATGATCAAATCTATGCTTTAGAAAAAAACATTTTGCCACTTGTGTAGAAGATGGATTGGAGTGGGGAGGTATCTGGGGGTAGTGAGTCCAGTTAGAAAAATACTATAGTAATCCAAGCAAGAAACAATGAGGGCATGAATCAGGGTGATGGCTCTATGAGTAGAATCTGGAACATATACACAAGAGATAACGTAGAAAAGGAAATTAATAGACTGGACAAATGACTGTGGGAGGTGAACAAAAATGAGTAGCTGAGGATAACATCAGATCTGATAACCTGAGTGATTGGAAAAATAGTGGTACCCTCTCTGATAACAGGAAGATCGACTGGTGAGATAATACATAGGACTGTGGGGACAATGTCCCAGAGAAGACAGTAACATGGTATTACGGGGATATGTACAGAGGTTAGCTTTGGCAAGTATAAAGGCTCCTTATCACCAGAGATTGGAATATAAAGCAATAATGGAGGATGATGTCAGGGGTATGTGAAATGAGGAAGGAGAAGGCAGAGCTATTGGTCAATGGCCTCAATATTTTTGGCCAAGGTCCTCAGTTGAGAAAATGAAGAGTAGTTTAAAGGAAGTAGAAATGGTTTCAAACAATTGCTACAGTGAGTGGAAACAGGGGATCAATTAGGGGGGAGAAGGAGGACTGACACTGTAGTGATGATGCATTGGAGATTAGTGAGCATAGTGAGGACCTCTCAGTTTAGCTTCACAATTTCCTCCAAATCTATTCAGCCGCATATGAGTGGATGGTGGGAGCATTCCAGGGCTGGAGTTTAGCAAGGTAAGACAAGAAAACAAGGAAGGGTTAGCATTGAATTGAATTGATTGACAAACATGTCAATATTAGGAAGGTAGGAAAGCTTAGCCAGCATAAGGGTGATGCATTTTGATATTTTTGAGGAACAGAGAAATTGGAGATCATGGTGAAGACAGAGAATAGGGTTTGGGATGAGTAAAGTTTATGCTTTACATCTCATATCATTCATATATATATTTTCTTAAGAAGAGTTGGATAAAAGATAATGAGTAAATAAAATAATTTTATAATTCTTAAACATGGAAGTAAAAAGCTTGTGGATGATGGCAAGAGCAAGGGGATGATCATTTTTGTGTGTATGGGAGATAGAGAAAAGGTCATGGAGGTTGTACGCATTGGGGAAATGGGAAGTTAAGAGTATTTGAGAGAGCATCAGCGTGTATGTTTTAGAAGGTTAACTCCCAGTTATTTATGCATTTTATAGAAATTTTGAGCAGGCTTACTTTTTCTATCTTTCCCCACTGGATTCTGTGAATAATTTACAGAAACATGATAATTTTGTGGGTTTATTTTATCCAACTACTCTGTTGTTATTGCTATTTTAAATTACATTTTTTGGTTGAATTCCTGGAACTCTTTAGATAAAAAATGACATCATCAGGACATAAAGATAATTTTGTTTCCTTTTTGTCCAAAGAAAGTTGTCCTTCATTTTTTTCTCGCTTTATTTGTACAACTAGCGTTCCTAGAACCATATAAGTTATTACTGGTAACGATGGATATTCTTGTGTTATCCCCCATCTTTTGAATAGCTTTTATTGTTTTTCCATTATAAGTAATGCTTGTTCTTGGTTTTAGATAGATAATGTTTATTATATTAAGAGAAGGTCCATTAATTCATATGTTTTAGTGGCTTTTTTTAAACCATTAGTGCTATATTTTATCTTGAACTTTATTGATAAAACCATGTGATTTTTATTTTGTTAACATAAACTCTCCTTTATAGTTTTCCTGACATGGAGTCATTTCTTCACTGCAATATGAAATCGAATCTGATAATTAAAATAATTTTTAATCTCTAATCTTTTTGCTAATTATTTAACATTTCATTATTGATATTCATTAGTGATATTGATTTATAGGTTTACTTATTCCCTTTATCTTTCTCTAGTTTGGCTGTCAGTATAAAGACCATCTTTGTCTCCTTCAAAGGAGATTGTCAAATTGAATTTTATTTTAGTAAAACAATTTAGGTTTGATATGGATTAAATAGTCTTTGAGTTTTGGATAAAATGTATTTGTACTGTAAGTTTATTTTTAACTTAAATTTTTATTTTTCTTTGGAAATACACTTACAACTAGTTCAGTTTCCATTCCTGAAACCAAGTTGTTTATATTCTCTATTTTTTATATTTTTGAATATAAAATATGTATTATCTTTATAAATATTAATCCATTTTGTTTAAATGTTCAATTTTATTGGCATATGTTTGGGTATGACAATTTCTTTCAGTCTTTTTTATTTTCTCCAATTTGTTATGAATCTCTTTTCATTTTTGATTTTGCAATTTGATTTTCATCTCTTATTTTCAATTAAATTAACTATCAATTCTTTTTTTAAAGAATGAAACCTCTTTTAGTTTTAATTGCGACTTCAATAGTAGTTTTTAATTTTTATTTCTCTCCCCTTTGATTTTCAGAATATCTTATTTTGTTAACTTGAAAATTGTTAATTTGATGATTTTCTATTTTTTACTCATATGCTCAATATGACTTCTTCCTTTTCTCTTTCACTGATATAAGTGCTTACAGACATCAGTTTTCTTGTATGAACTGCTTTGGTCATATTCTATAAGTTTTGTATATTGTCTTATTGATATCTTTCTTTGGACAAAAATATTTATTTCTATTATTTGATCTCTGACTCATTCTTTAAAGGTACATTACTTAGTCTCTAGTTAAAGCTAATTCCTTTCTTCAAATTTCTATTATCAATTGCTTTTTTTTTGCATTGTGGGTTATAAAGTATACATATATGTATATGTCTTTGTGTTTATGAGTAATTTATGCCTTAGCATGTAAATTTTCAAAAACTAATGGGAAATGCTTAAATTATGTATCCTTCTGCTCTTTATTCAATAATCACCAAAAGTCAGTCATTTTAAAATTCTCTAATAATTCCTTAATTTATCACTTATTTTTCTTTGCCTGTGAGATCTGTCCAGGTTCTTTTAAATTTTGTTCTATCCAATTCCTGCTGTGGTTCATTTAGCTTCTGCTTTAAGTACTTTGAGAAAATGCCATACATTTATATTCAATGGTGATTTTTTTGCTTGTTCTAAATGTATTATTTCATTTGTTCAGGAAACTCCCTATGCCAATGTACAACTACAACTGTTCTTTAACTTGTAGTGCTAAGGGCTGCCAGGGAACTAGGGCTTAAGTGACTTTCTCAAGATCATAGAGTCAGGAAATATCACAGGCACGACACTGAATCAGATCTTCCTGACTCTGAGGTATTCTAATCTGCTATGCAACACTGCCTTTCTTTATAGTGACACTTTTTAATTATCTATGGTGCTTTTACAAATAATTACAATTTCTGTGTTTAGCACTCTTAAATATATATTTGTATATATTACTCTTGCATTGTCTCAGATTATGATCGCCAGGTTGCTGGTTCATTATCTATCTATCCACCTATTTCTCTATCCATTTCTCTATTCATCTCTCTATTCATTTATGTATTCATCTATCATCTATTCATCTATTTAATGATCTGAAACATAATACATTCTTTACCAACCCTTACTTTAACTTCATGAATTTCTATGTCAAAGTTTATTACCTGTAGACAAAAATTGTTGCATTTTGATTTCTGACCCATTCTATCACCCTCTTCTTTTGATGGGCCAATTTATCTCATTCATTTTCACGGTTATGATTGTTAGTCGTCCCCCCCCCCATATACAATTACAATGTATCCTCCCTTTGTTTCTACTCCCCCCTTTTGAAAAGAGAATAAAGCTGGGCAGAGGGAATGAAATCAACCCTACATATCCTTAGTTCAAAAAGCCTAACCCTATTCCTTTCTCTTTATCCACTACATCACTGAGCCTTATCTGTTTCATTCTCTCTCTCTTTCTCTCTCTCCTTGTCTCTTTCTATCTCTTTCTTGCTTTCTCTATCTCTCTGTCGCTCTCTCTCTTTAACTTTCTCTCCTTTTGTAATAAACTTTACATATTTGAAGCTTGTTTTGCTTGTTTCTCCCCAATTCTACATCTCTCATAGACTCCTTTTCCTTGTCCCATACTACTTCCCTATTTAATTCATTGCATTTACACACCACTCTGTTTCTCCTCATTCACCAAATCTTCCCATGTCTGGCTCATATTACAGTCAGGTCCATAAGTTCCCACTCCATCCTTACCTCATATTTATATAGTCTACTCTTTTGTACCCCAATTGTGAAAAATAATTTTATACCACCTACTCTTCTCCCCTCTCCTTTCTTTTCTTTTCCCTTCCCATGTTTTTTCCTTCCTATCTTCTCACCTTCTCACCTTCATTTGCTTCTTGATTTCCTCCCCTCCCCTCCCTTCCTCTCCTCTTCTCTCCTCTCCTGTCTTTTCCCTTTCCTTTGCTTGTCTTCTCTTCTCTTAAAAAATGGGCCTGTTTTTATCTTTCTTTATTCCCTCATTGACCCTTAGACATAATGGTTTTTCTGGCCTCTCTCCTACTTTTAGGACATAAGCACTTGATTGTCATTTAGAACTTTCAAGTTGTTTAAAATCTACTGTATATTCGAATAAGGCTAGAAGATGAAAAGAAAATTTAAATGTACAAATGTATAAAAAAGATTGAATTGTGTAACATGAAAAGCCTTTAAACCCTTTAATCTAAATGTACATCTAGATATAATTAGATATAACCCTTTTATTTTTCTCACTTAAAACTCTCTATTCCCTTTCTTCAGGCAATGGTAATATAAAAAGGAAGAAGATCTAGAATTAATAAATATTCTAAAGATGGCTCTAATACGCACCAAATACAAGAGAAAAAATTGAAGGAGAAAATATGGGGGGACTACAAGGGATGAGGTAGAAGAGGAAGTAAAAAGGGTAGATTATAAATATGGAATATAGCAGTCAATTGATGTTTCATGATAGCTCCCTTTACTTATAGAAAACCATTCTTATAATGTGACAATAAAACATAAGTTTATTAAAATATCTACTATGTGCAACTGACTCCAAGTTTATCAGCTTTGGTGAACAGGATCACAGTAGTGCTTTTAAATGAAAAAGGGAAGTGTTGAGGAGAGAACATATTTTAGAATTAGAAATGACCACATAAATAATGTAGAATGACCTCTTCATTTTACAGTTGAGAAAACTGAGCAAGATGGAGAGATTAAGTGATATACCCAAAGTAATACAATATTAAATATCAATCATGATTTGCACTTGGATCATCTGATCTGACTGCAATATCCAGTACCTTTTTTCCTACTATGCCACTGTATGATTACAGAATATGATGGGTTTGCTCTTGTACATTTCAAGTCAAAGCAAAGAGAACCAAGTGGAATATGTCTAACAGTTTGAAATAAGGAAATGAAACTCAGAGGAATTCTAGGACCTGGATAATAGATTTAGAATTAATTTGAATGCATAGTAAAAACGAAGTCATGGGGTGTCAGATAGAGTATACAGCTCAGATTAAGTCTAGCTCAGATTCTGTTTAGCCCGCTTCTCAATATACAAGCGTCACAAATGGGAGACTTAAGAGTCAACCCAATATGATGGATCTTAAATAAACTTTGTTTTTCTTTGGCTAAAAAAAAGACAAAGAACATACAACAAGGAGATCAGAGGGTGGAAGAGAGAACTTTTGAGTATACCCACACTTAGAGAGAAGCAATTGGAAACACAGAAGGAAATTGAATATTAGTACAAGAGACAGCCAGGAGAAGAACGAGGATGGACAAGAGATTATTAGGAAGAAACTAGTCAAAAGTATCAAATCCTGAAGAAAGTTCCTAGAGGATGAAGATAGAGAAATAAAAGTAATTGGATTTGTCAATGAAGAGTTTGGTGATGACCTTGGAGAGAAGAGTGGTGGAGAGAAGCCAAATAGGAAAGGTCTGAGGAATGAGTGAATGGTGAGGAAGTATAAGTAGTAAAAACAGACTATTCCTTTTTTTTGATGTGTGGCAGCAAAGGGAAGATAGAGAGAATAATAATTTTAGGGGGTAGCAGGGACAAGGGAAGAATTTTGTTTTGAGATGGGAGGATCAGAGCATGAAAGTGTAGAGAAGGAAGGAAGAAGACAAGAGAAACAGAGGAGGTTATCATCTCCATAGAAGACAGATCCATAGAAGTGGGTAAGACTGTCAAAGGGTTGGCGGGATGATGGTGGGAGCGAAGTCCCAGAGAAGAAGGGAGGAGAAGGAAGCAAGTCGAAGATTAGCTGAGCAACAAAGAAGACTCCCTTGTGCTACAGAGGTGAAGGAACTTGAGAAAGCAACGTCAGAACGGATGATTTCGTTTCACAATCAAGTAAGGTTAAAATAAAAGAAGGGAATGGGAACCCAAGACTCAAAAGGGAGATAACGTTTTATAATCTCATAGGAGAAAATTTTAACTTTTTAATTAAATCATTATTTGCCCTTCTGGCAGAGTCATTTTCTTAACGTACACGTCTAACCCCAACACACCCTCCCCTAAACATAAAATGCTTTACCGGAAATAAACCAGGAAAAACCATTCCTTAGGGTACAAGGGAAGATAAAGTAGGGAGAATGATCCCCTATGGCTACTTGAATAAAACACTAATTCCTTCGCCTGGCATTTAAAGTCGATATTCTGGCTCCAATCTACATGTCTAGTTTTATATCATGATTGAAGTTCATAAAGTAGATCAAGCGGATCACTTCTTGTTTCTCAGTCTCATCTTGGTCTTTCCTGGAACTGACTTTTCATTTTCCTTCTTCTATGCCTATTCCCCACTCACCTTACCCCACTCACAACTCTGCCTATTGAAATCCTTCTTTTTCAGGACCCAGCTTAAGCGTCAGCTCCTTCATGATGCTTCCCTCATCTTTCCGGATATAGGTGAATCATCTCTCCTTTAATTTCTCATGCCACTTTATTCCTTGTTTTCTATGCAATATTTTCTCTTTTATATTATAGTTATCTGTTTTCAAACTTCATCCTCCTAGTAGATTAACATCCTTAAAAGCCTATATAATGTCATTTCATCTGGTAGCCAAAAATAATGCCTTCCACAGAGAAGATGCTTAATAGTAATTAGTTTGTTGAATTCTATAATCCATGCCAAGTTTCATGAAAATAAGTGTTTATAACACGAATCATGCCTTTGTTTTTATTCTAAGGCATTAAATCTGTTTGTGTTGAAACTAATGAAAGTGTAAAACAATTTGGATAATGAAGAAAGTTGTTAACATCACATCGTGGTTAATTTTTGCCTGTTACTATGAGAGAACACATTAATTTCCATGCCCCACATCTAGAGTTGCAAGAGGATTTGTTTTTACATAAGTAAAGGGAAAAATTGAAATGTTTTGTAGCAAAATGTCTTGGCGTTCTGCATTTCAAACAGTCATGAAGATGCCCACTGATCTAAAGTCTAAGTATAGCACTTGTCAGAAAACTTCAACAAATGACTATTTGAAAATAAGGGCATTATCCAGTGGAAAGAATCTCAATTTCACATTGTTTCCAGATTGTGAGAAATACAAACTCTTCCAAGTGAATGGCCATTTGGAAATTTAGAATGACCCTGTAACTTCCAAAGTGACCGTGACAACCACAGTAGAGGGTAGAACAAGGAAGATGAATGTACTGATTTTTTATTTATTTGAAATCAAATTTGATTGTATTTGAAATTTCACAACTGGAACTTTTCATTTGGGAAGCAACAGGCATAAACTGTTAGGATGGATCTGGAATCAGGAAGTCTAAAGGTCAAGTCTTGACTGATACATAGTATGTGACCATGACCATGAGCAAGTACATTTGTCCTTCCTTGCTGAAGAAGACCATGCCATCAGAGAAATAATAACATGGCTTGCTCCTGACTTTGTTTTGAGTGAGGGAAGGCTGTGCAGGTCACCAGCCTCACTTCTCCTCCAGAGCCATATGAATCCAGTGACCAGATATTCATCAGGATGACTGGAGATGGACCAGGATGAGGCAACTGGGGTTAAGTGACTTGCTTAAGGTCACACAGCTAGTGTCAAGTGTCTGAGGTGAGATTTGAACTCAGGTCCTCCTGATTCCTGCACTGGTACTCTATCCACTGCACCACATAGCTGCCCCTCATGAGCAAGTACCTCAAGATCAAGGGAGTATGTATTTATTAAATGCCTGCTGCATATTATTTTATTTGATGCCCATAACAAGTCTTTGAGATAGGGCTGTTATCATCCTCATTTTATAGCAGGAAACTGAGGCAGGCAGAGGTTAAATGACTTATCCAGGGTCTATACAGTTAGTTAAGTGTCTGATGTTAGATTTGAACTCAGCTTGACCTTCTGAGAGCCCCAGTCAATTCTTTAACATAATAGTTCCACGCGTTATTGATCTGAACCTTAGACTGATGAAATTATAGGTTCAAACAAAAACAAACAAAAGCAGATAAACAAAACTTTTCATTTACTTCAAGAGCAACAGTAAAGTTAAAACTAACAAAACGAATTTGGTAGCCCACTTCTGCTGAGCTCCAGAGAATCTAAAGTAATTTTTGTGACTGAATTCCCACATCCCCTTCTGCTCTCCATTCTCCAGTTCTCAAAAGATAAAACCTCACAAGCACCAAAGGGTAATCTGAGGAATATCTAATTAAGAAGCCTTAGATGCAAGATATCACAATAGTGATAGACACATAAAAGTTACTCAATAAATAGTTATTTATTAAATACCATTATACTCTAAGGAAGGCAAGTGAAGGGTAAAGTTATTATTTACCTTTCCATGACTGATAAACTTAACATTTTGTACAATATATTAACCGAAATGGAAATAACTTTAAAAAAAAAAAACCAATGTTGCCTTTATTTGGGCCTGAAAGTCCTTTCAAAAATTCTATCCCATGGACTTCTCTAGAATCATTCTTATGAATATTTACATATTTCATGGCAATACACATTTTATATAAACCTTCACACTGCTGTTAAGTTATTATATTGCATACTCTGAGCTGCAGCAAAGGTAGGTAATTAGAAATGGTCTCAAAGCACTAAGATTGCAGTAGGGCAGGGAGGAAGATCCTTTCGGGAGATTTCCATTGGCTTGCCATCACTGAATTTTATAGTCTGCTCCCTCATTGTTTTCTGAGACACTACTTTCTATGGTCCCCATCACAGTAACGTATATGTCTCTTAGTCCAACACCAACATTCTGCCCAGAGGCATGTGCCCAGGGTTAAGGACACCTGACTATGTCTTAAAGGTTCAGGTCAGACTCTCTGAGATCGCATTTTTTCTAAGGAGTATTTGATCCCCTTCTCTAGGCACAACTTAAACAAGAGCTTCCTACCTCTTATCTGCATCTTCACCACCACAGATGAATATGTTCTAATTAAAAAATTCACAGTTATGGCTCTGCGCATACTTATAATGAATCAAAATTCACAATATTTTTGAAACACAAAATAGTAATAGAGATACTATAATTAGTTTCTCAGAAAGTGTTAAACCTCACATGCAGAAACTAGCTTATTTGGCATATGTGATCAACCTAAATGCAAGATTTAAAAATAACAAGTATTTTTATTTGGTTCATATGCAGTGAGTTTTTAAAAAGTCAATGAGCATTTTCGCCATTTGATTTAATGAATATATTTTATTTTATTTTTAAACTTACTGTTAACTAAGCAAAGATGTTTTCAATTGAAAGGTATTTTCAAACTCATTATGTGTATATGCATATATATGCAGATATATAAAAACACAGATATACATATATATATGCTTTTCAAATTAGTCTGTGTAAAATTTATATAGAGACATATACAATGAAAGAGAACTTTTTTCAGAAATTTCTTTAAGGGTGTAATGTAATTTTTAATAATTTATCCTTTTTTCAATTATCACATGGATCAGGAAGGGACTTGAGATGCCTACAAAAACAACTCCCATATGAGAACTAAAAAACTGAGGCACAAAGTGGTTAAAGTAGCTTGTTCACTCACACAGTTATTAAGTAACAAGTAGAATTGAAACCTAGGCCTTACTGACTCCTAGGTTCAGTGAGTACCTTATATACTGTGCAATGATACTTCTCACAACCTCTCTGTCCACTAAATATTGAGTAATTGACAGAAAAATTTTAATTTAATCAGGTCATAGTGTCAAACAACTATTAAAATGACACTAAGCATAAATCTATTTTATTATTTTGTCTTCATTTATTTTAAAGACTTCTTATACTTAGAACAAAAAATGAGTCTAGGAAAGTAAAAAAAACCATAAAAACAAAGAATTTATTGAAAACCCTTGTGAAAATACATGAAGCATAAAAGTAAAATATTTTTAAAAATATAGATATCAGGAATACCTGTCCTTTTAAAACATTTTAGAAATAGATTTTCTCCCCCTTTCAACACTCAGTAATTGTTATTTTATTTTGTGGACAAAAGAATATGAAAAAGAAAAAAAATCTTAAATTTTCAGCTTATAAAGGATGCTTATAGGCTTGGCATTTTGAGAAATATAAATCATGACTATCCTGATGGCTCGTTTACAAAATTAAGCTTTCTGTTACCAACATAAGGATAACCACAATTCAGAAAGAAGTTAAAATCTAACTTTCTTCCCTGCCAGGGAAAATAAAGTTGCTTTTTCCCTGTAATGAAGTTTCCTGACTGTCCATGAAAGTCAAAACTTACTTTAGAGCTCTGTATTGCTATGGCATCTCCTTCATGGGGATGCTTTCAACACTTTTCTGACTGACTGAGTTCTTTCATCTCACTGGACACAGCTGGGATTTGGAATACCAGGAAAGGGAACAGAAGGCATTTTTCCCCCCAGAGGTCAAAAGTGTACAGATCACATTGGTATTGTAGGAGCATCATTTTCATGCATTAGTGCACACACACACACACACGCACGCGCACACACGTGCACACACACACTAATCTTTGAAGGTGGCTCCATTTTCTTCTCTGTAAAATGGGGAATAATAATGTATGTTCTATTGAGCGTGGAACAGGTCAAGAAATTCTAGTTATGTAGCAGGTTGTTATGAGGACCGAAGAAGATCACAGCATTTCTAGAGGGAGGACACTCTGGAGATCATTCAGTCCAACACTCTCAGTGTGGGTAAAGTGATTTACCTGAGGTCACTCAGCTAGTAAGTGGGAGAATTGGGATCTGAGCTTCAGTCTCTTAACGTTCGAGTGATCTTTCAAGAGTGCTATGCAAACACACATGATTTGCTTTTTAATTGTAAAGGGATACACAAACATCCCTGTCTTTCCCATTTTCACTATATTCTTAGCATTGAGGTCAGTCTTCATAATGCATAGTTTAAATCATATCACTTCACTTACTAAAAAATTTTTCTCATTGTCAATAAAATAAAATCCAAATTCCCTAGCCTGGCAGTGAAGGCCCTCTACAATCTGGCTTTAATCTATTCTCCCATCCTAATTTTGGTCTCCTCCTCTGTTTCATCCCTTAGCCACATATCCTACACCTAGCCACAGTGAACAAGCTCTCCAGGATGTCCTGGACTTTTTCTACCACCCTCACATGGTCATATAATTCTCTCCATTACCCCAGTGCTGCCTCAGATGTTGACATCCAACCAATCCTTCATGACCTAGATCCACTGTCATAAAACTTTCCCTGCTTCCTCCAAGTAGGAGGAATCTCTCCCTCTCCTAATTTCACAGCATTGGGAAATTCTGTGATACATTTATCATAATATAGTTTTTACTTACATTTTGATTTTCTTTCATTGGAACATTTATGACTGAAACTTTTAATTTCTTTCAAAACTGATAGTAAAATTGGAAAAAGGGAAATGAGTATGACAGTCTACTCCTACTAAATGTCACAGACTTTTCAAGTCACTTTTGCAGACCTGAATTTCTTGACTTCATAATCCCCCAAAGACAAAAGAGTCAAAGAGGAAATGTGTAGCTAAGTGGTTTTGTAAAACTAAACTCAAGCTCTCAGGGAATGGGGAACCTGCAGCCTCAAGGCTTGTGGACTTATCCCTATTGCATTATGTTTCTTGAAGATAGGGATTATGTCTAGCATGTTTGAATGTTTTTCTCAGGGGCAAGTCTAATGTGTTGCACATAAGATGGTTCTTATACTAATGAATGGAAGTATGTACAAATAAATAAAAAGTTTTAGTACTTAATAGGTTTTTCGGTCAGCATATATACATCAATTAAATGCACCCTGTAGATGCATAGGGTATACCCAAAATTGACTAGGAGGAGGATGGCAGCTTGGGCTTTCTTTGGGAAACTTCACAGAGCTTATTATAATTATTCCAGGCTTCTTCCTGAAACAAAGGCTCATCTAACATTTGTATTCTTCCACTGATGCTGAAATTCATAAAGTATTACAGTCTCTGAAGAATTAGAATTATGGGTTTCTCAGGAAGTTATGAAGAGGCATATGATGGAAGTCATAATGTATTTCCAATGAAGAACTGTGAAGAAAGAGTAGTGTAAAAATAATGGACAAAGAAATGTAGAATGAGATATATATTCTCAGAAATGGCCAATGGGTTGATTTATTTTTCTGGACTTTACATATCTGTTAAAAAGGAAAGCTTATGTGTGGAGGTAGGTGACAGTGATGATAGCTTAATGGGCAGTAATAAATATACAAAAAAAAGAATATTAATAAGACATTGTTTTTTAAAGCCCAGAAAAAAGCAATGAAATATAACAATGAACCCCAAAAGACAAAACTTTAATATTTTATTAAATTTACTACTTCATTGAATGTAAAACATATACATCCTATATGTGTATGTATATACATATATCTGAACAAACTAATGGGTGTTCATTTTCTAATGTAATCTTGCTTTTTCTTTGTATATGGATGTCTTTATGTTTATTGATCATTGTTAAGTTCATAATAAAAAAAGGAATTTAAAAAATAAATGTCATGAGAAAGTTATATGACCATAATTTATACAGTAATTCTTGAATAGCAAGAGGAAAGGATAACCAATGAATGGCCTCCATGTTCCACCGAAAGTCAAAAATGTCAAGAAATGTAGAGAATGGCCTCTGGTATACTGGATGGACCTTTGTGGAAGTCCATGGACAAGATTCACACACAATATTTGAAGACACAAACAGAACATAGAATACAGATTTAGAGCTGGAAGAGACTTCAGAATTCATTGAGATGAAACATTTACCCACCCCCCTCCCCACTCCACTCGTTTTAGAGATGAGCTAACTGAATCCCAAAGAGGTATACTCATTCAGGTTGTTTTCAGAAAGTGACAGAGTCAGGAGTCCAAATACAGAACACTCTGGATCCAAATACAGCACACTTTCCACTGCATCATGCTGTGTTTTGATCTGCACCTTTGGAATAGTATGTACGCTGAAGAGATTACAGATATGTCAAGATAAGTATCAAAAAACCTAATTAACCATCACATAGCCTAAGGAAGGCTCTAAATGCTTCAGACCCCAAAGTCTAGGGATTATCTTAACTGTACTTTAATAAAACTATTTTTCACATACTACCAACTTGGCTATTTTGACTGGACTATTATTAGTCAATTTAGTCAAAATGGTTAAATCAATTGCACATACAGACAGCCTTTGGAAGAACTCAGATGGGTCTGGGTAAAGCGTGTTGGTAAAAATCCACTATAGAATTACAGAATATTAGACCTTGAGGTGTCATTCGTATCATGGCATTTATGAATGGGGAACATGAAACAAAGAGTAGCAGGGCCAAGGCTAAAACCACATCTTCTGACCTAATCCAAAATGGTTTCCATGCTGTTCTGGTTATTTGCTCATTTGGCTAAAGCTAAATTCCTTCCTCCCATTCTATCCACATGTCTATTTTCAACAAAGGAAACTGACTAATAAACGCTCTGAAATCCTGAAGATCAATACTTTGTGTCTTCAAAATATCCAGTCCTTACTACTCCAGCACTATTGGACTTTTCAAGTACTTGATGCTGTCTTCAGTGAGAAATCTGTGTTTAGGTTTGGTTAAGGAATCAAAAAATAGCATTTTTTCCTTATATAAGAGAACTCAGCAATAATGGATTTCATCATCTAAGAAATATCAATATCAATTTTGTTGAAGACAGTGTAACCCATAGAATGCTTCAACAGGAAAAAATCATAGTATCTGGATTGGAAACCATCAAAATGCTAAAGACAAAACCAATTCTCAATCTTCTTTTTCCCATCTTCCCAGTAAAAATTCATAAAGTAGAATTTTAAAGGAGTAACATGAAAATTTCCTTTGATTGTTAATTGATGAGAGATTATTTTCATACTGATATAATATGAAATAATTGCATATAACCATAGCCCACTTGCTGAAAACTTTCAAATTTTGAAGAATTTTATTGTAATTCTTAATAAATAATCATTTATAATGATAAGCATTTTTGTTTAAAAATTTAATTGAAAACTGAAACAAACAAACTTGATGGCCAGTTATTCACCCATGGATGGAGTAAGCTATCCCAGCAAAGTGGGGATTTCTAGGAGCAAGGTTCTCAAGTCATTCAGTGGTCATAAGACTTGGTTTGGTCAGAGACACTGACAAATCCTAAGGCTTGATCCATGACTCTGAGCTAAGTGTGTATAGCACACACAGCTTTCGATTAGAGGGGACATTTTGATATAATGAAATACACACATAAGCCTGGGTCCCCAAAAGACCTGTCTTCAAGTCCTGAATTTTCCATTTTTAAGTTATGTGAACATGAGCAAGATACTTGACCTCTCTGATCATTAATTTATTCAGCTGTGAAATGGGTTGACCCCTTTTATAATACACAGTTGCTGTGAAGAAAACGCTTCATAACCTTTAAAGAGCTATATAAATATGAATTATCATTATAATCTATGTCTCAAAGGGTTTTATTGGAAAAATACTACTGTGATTTTAATTAGTATTATTTATGATACATTTTCTGCCACTGATCCAAGGGCTCAATAGTTGATTTTATTAGATCTATATAACAATTTTAACTAAGGGCATAAAAATTATTGAGCAATGTTTTAAATCATTTTCCTTCACTATCTATTATTTGGTACAAGTAGAGCTTAAGGAATCTTAAAGTCATTGTTCAAGTTCATGAGACAAATTAAGAGGAAAAAAAACCATGGATTCCATCTGCAACAGTTCAGTACCACAAACCCTAATGTCCTGAATAACTGACTTTGTAGTCAGTATAAATAGTAACACTCTAGTACTTGAAATAGGTTCAGAATGCCATTTCTATTCTCATTTGTTGGAGGTGGGTTTATTCAAAGGCAGAAAATTTTCCCATAGTGGCATTTGTGTGGTTGGGAATCTTTTCCAGAGCCATGTTTTCAAGGAGGAACTTTGTGGCAAAATGATGAAAATCTGTGTCCTATATAACAGTAGTGATATTGGGTTTGGAAGTAATGGCAATAAGGGCTAGGAGAGATGGAAGAATGAACATAATTGTACATGAATGAGTTAACAAAATAGCCATCATTCTCAGAGTAAATTATTAAAATTTAGCCCAGGAAGCAATTTTGTGGATGCCTTCAACATCAGCTCAGGAATTTCAAAGACACATGCATCTTGTTTTACAAATTAGTAAACTGAGACTCTGAAAAAGTAATTTGCCAAAGTTTACAAAGATAGTAACTAAGTCAAGATGTGAAGCAGGTCATCTCTAACTTTAGATCTTGCATACTTTTTGTTATATTATATTATTTCACCATGTATTCAAACATTTCTGTATTTCAGATAAGAAAATTGAGCCCCAGAGAAGTCAAGTGACTTGTTTGTGGTGACCTAGCCAACTGATGACAGAGAACTGGGACCAGAGACCAGGTGCTTCCACTGAAGACTAGATCCAATGTTCTTTTAACTGAATCACAATGCCATATTATTTATGTCAATAAAAGCTTTATGGGTCATCCTACCAGGAATGCAAATGGTTTTGGGGACTTGGGCTTTTTTCAAACCTCTCTGAATTCTGGATTCCTTATTTACACAATTCTTAGAGAGTTGTAAGCCTGCTAAGATTATTGCAAGCAATGTAGCAATTCACTAATTCTTCAATTTACCGTTGAATACCTAATGTATTTGAAATAGTCCAGATGAAAAGCCTTATCTCTCTTTTATAGAACTTTCCTATATAAAATATTCAAACTGTACTTCTTTAAAAGATATTAAAACATTTAATCATAGCCATAAAATGAACTTATTCCCAATCAGGACAATCATATATATATATATTTATATATATATTATATATGCCCATGTGTGTGTACTATATATATATTCATTTAATACACAGAAATACACATATATAAAACTATGGATAGTTATATAACTATAGTTACATGTGTATATGTGTTATATGGATAGATGTGTATATGTAAATATATCTGTATATATGCATACACACACACACATATAGTTTGTTCTCTATAAAGCTAGACTGTGAGCTCCTTGAAAACAGGGACTGTCTTTTGCATTTCTTTGCATTCCCAGCACTCAGCACAGTGTCTGGCGAATAGTAGACTCTTAATAAATGTTTATTGACTGACTGACAAGGCTGTATTGCTATCACCTTCACATTCCCATTTAAGTAACTTCTTCATAGATTGATTGATGGAAATTTTTTTTAAATTACAAAGCAAGGAATTAGCCCCTTGACGACTTAATGTGAAAATTAAATTAATTAGCTAAATGGGCCTCCTATTTTCTGTCATAACTATGTGGCTGCAGTGAATTAAAATGTGACAAATTTGAAGAAAAAAGCTAGACAAGCAGCCTGAAATACAAAAATTCAGACATTTTTAATTTGTTACATTTTGTACAATGAATACATCAGTTTGCTATTAATATATACTGCAGTGGTGATTAACAAAGAAATTACACTAGTAATAATAGTTAAATCTTTGTTGTAAAGCAAAGGAAGTGGGGTTAAATTAAGATGTTAAGTACCTCAATTAGACAATGGAATTTGACTCTTCCCCTTTTTTCCTCTCCCCTCTCACCCCAAAGTTTGGGGCATTTTCATCTGTAACCTTAAAATTCCAGGTGGCCTCAAATGGATTTCTTTTCCTACAAATACAATTAATTTGGTAAAGAGACTAAATAGAACAGTAATGGAAGCTAAGGCTAATGATCCAAAGGATAAATCCCATATGTTCCTATAATGTTGCTACAGTAATTATCCAATTTAGGGGAAAAGATGGGTCACAGTGGGAAGATCTAGATAAGGAAAATATTGGGGGATTAACAAATTCCCCATCATTTTGATTTTTTCTTCTTCTGTCATATATCTCCATGCAGTGTACTTGGTGGAAAATATAACTGTATCTATGTATACCAGCAGAGATTCTGCTGGAATATGAGAGAAGTTATTGATATCGATAAAATGACAAGATTCTTCAGACAGGGATTTCTATTCTCAAAGACATATCACAGAGATCACAGGCATGTACTTTATACCTAACCTACCTATTAGCAGCTGCATTGTTAGCATTTGAATATCACACTAATACCTAATTTTGTTAATCTCTTTCATCTAACTATGGTTTAAGTCTTGAGTGGGCTTCCTCCCTGGCTAGTTTCCTTCCAACCCTATGGCCCATGATTCTATAACAAATAGTCTTTGCTTTGACTTGAACCTGGCTCACACCTAATTCAGACTTTGGCAGATTAATTAGCAGTCAGGGAGGCTTTGCTAAATGGCATGTTCCCACTGAAAGCAAACTTGGTCAATTTACTTTCACCATTTTCAGAGGCAGATCTGTGTCTGAATGAAATGTCCTCTAACTGCATTGTATATAGTGTCTATGGGAAATTCCCTGGGTATGCAACACTAGAGGAGATTCCAAGCTTGTCTTATCACCAAAATAAGCAAATGAATCATGCTATATGAAAATGTCTGATGAAGCAAATATATTTCACTATTTTTAATCCATAAATTATTGCCGCTAGCATGGAACCGATTAAACAAGTACTCACCAAGCACTCCTATAGCATTGTGCTGGGCACTGGAGATAGTGGAAATAGTAAAAAAGATGTATTTTTTATAATTACATGCTCCCCCTTCCTCCCAGCACACGCAGGCAAAGTTTAAAGCCTGGATTTTTTTCTCTCTTCCTCACCATCAGGAACATGAATTTGTGTGTGTGGACATGGTTAAGGTGTCTGCACTAATTCACCACTGGTTTTTGCCTCCTGTGGTTCATCTGAGTGAGTATTCTCTGAGCTCAGATAGTTCCCAGTTTCCGAAAAGTAAAAGAAAAGCCCTTATAAAGCAGCTTAAAGGTTATTAGGAAGCAGCAGCTAATAAGACCTAACTCTGGGCTACCACTTGACCCAAAAAGATGCTGTGATTTATCAGAGAAGATGCCAGTGAAGACTTATTACTGACAGGCTTCTTTGTTTCACTAGAGAGGAGTGAAAGATAGAGCAGAGGAAATGGAGGAGCTGTAGTTATGCATTTGCAATACACAAAGTCCTTGTTTTCCCACTAGGCACTGCAGAATAGCAATTGTCCATTCACAGCACATCCTCTGCATTTCAGAGCTAATATTTTTGCAGTCCTTAACTTAGTACATTAGAGTCTAGTGCACTTAATTTTTTTTTAACCCTTTGTGATTCATTGAGTGAGCTGTACCCTGCCTGGTGCTGCTTACATGACCTGATTTTAAAGGCTTCTGTTCTATGAAGTTCAGAATGGAAACCAAATAAATAAATAAATAAAGTGAGTGCTATTTTGCAAGCACTGTAACATATTTAAATAGTTTTGCTTTATTTATTATTGCATAAATGTGTGATGGGGTAGGGTCACTCCCTAAACATTACCATCACTTAGTTGATACATATTTACCAGGCATTACTTGAATTTCACTGGATAGATTTAACATTAGGATAGGTTTTTTTTTTTTTAAAGCAAAGTCCCTAGCAACAGTGTCTCCCTCAACACATGTTAATACTGTGCCACTGAAACCAATGATTTTAGTCCTGAGTTAACAATCATCCCAGATTCCTGCAGTACTTACTGTGTTTATTATACTTGCATGTATGCACTCTCTGTCCTATACAGATGTTTACTGTAACACTGCAATAGTCATTCAGGCCAGACCACATGATGGATTGGATCTATATGTCATTAAAAAGCCATCCGGCTCAATCATTTCAGTCCCTAATTCAATTTCCTACTCTGTCTCCAACTATTGTAGGAAAGGACTATTTGCAAATTTGTGGTATGAGAAAGGAAGCTGCTTTTTCTATTTCTTTTAAATAAATAAACCATTTGTCATACACGAAAATGGTTGGATCTTGTCTTTTGACTTATCCATTCAAAACATACTGAAAATGCAACAAGGTGATGAGATGAAATCTGACATCAGGTTAACTATTCTGACACACTTTTTGAAGGTTGGTGGTTCCCCATCTTAGAGCCCCCATCCCCTTCTTTCCATTCAAAATTTACTTTAAGCTTATGGCTGCAGTGAAAACCCCCAATCAATGGGGGGACACCTCTTGCTTCCCCATTTTCTCTTGTTGTGAGCCTCCCCACCTTACTCTTCCCCCCTCCCCACTTTTCCCCCCACCCCAGCTCCTTTCCCTTCCCACCCCAGCAAAGCAAACAACTCAACTCCAGGGTTTCTGCTGTTGCCTTTGAAAGAGACCTTCCAGGAGGGAAGTCACCCCTTTTCTTCCGAGAGGGTTCGCCGGGCTGCTGCCCGCATCTCCTTTGACCCCCTCTCTCACTTGGCCAAGAATCTTTCAGAAAGGGTTAATTCAGGGGCAAGTAAAAATGTTCCAGTCAGTGTGCATGGGGGTGGGGAGGGGGGAGAAGCAAATTCAAAAGCTTGTTGCTGTAGAAACAATCACAGGCAGAAAGTGCGTGTATGTGTGTGTGTGTGAGTGCGTGTGTGTGTGCGTGTGTGTGTGCGTGCGTGCGTGTGTGTGTGTGTGTGTGTGTGTGCGCGTGTGTGCGTGTGTGCGTGTGTGTGTGCCTGTGCGCGCGTGTCTGCGGGTGTGTGTGGCCACTTAAAATAAAAATGCCCCCCAGACCCTTCCACCCCAGGTATGTGACTCTTCCCCAAACAAACAAACCCGCATGAAGAACGCCGCCCGCCGCGGCGGTACGTACCTCAACCATTAAACAAGACATTTAACCATAGTGGCAGCTCTGTGACCTCTGAATGCGGTGAAAGCCCCGAGCGGTGCTGCTCGTTCATGAAGACTTGGGCTGCAGGGTCCGGAAACTTCATCCAGGATGAGGAATGTAATTACGGTTTCGACAAGGAAGAAGAAGGAAGCAGAGAAAAGAAACCAGCAAGCCAACCAAAAGCCCGCGCGCACACGCACGAGCTGGGAAGGAGCAGGGGAGGGGGCGAGGAGGAGCCGGGAGCGGGAGCGGGAGCCGGGCTGGTGCCTCTCTCCTCTCGGAGTCTACTTTTCTGCCGGGCTGGGCGGGTGAGCCTTGGCGCAGTCTGGCGGCCGCCGCCGTGGGTGCTGCCGCTGCGGCCGTGGGTGCTGCCGCTGCGGGGCCGCCGGGCTGCGGGGCTGCTGCGGGGCTGCTGCGGGGCTGCTGCGGGGCTGCTGCGGGGCTGCTGCCGGGCGGCTGCCTGGCCCGCTTCGGTTCTCCAGCACAAGGCCCTGCTAGTCCGGGAGCTGCTGCTGTCAGTGGCCACAGGCAAGGAAAATCAGGGACCCAATCCGCTTCAGCACTGGGAGCTCTTACTGGAGTGGAGCCTTTACTGTTTATGTTTCCTCATTTCAGGAGTGACGTCAAAGGGTTTAGTTTTTCCTCGGCATGTGCTATTAATTTTAAAGTACTGTAATATGGGAAGAATTTGGGACAGTGATTAGTCAGGATCCCCCACACGCTAAGGAGCCCAGGAAGCCTTGGACAAGTTTAGGTTTAAACTATACGTGCATGGAGAAAAACTCAGAGATAGGCAAATGGACAGAAACAGACATAGAGATACAGAAGATACATAATATATATAAATACACGTATACAGAGAAGCAGAAAAAGACAGGCGAATAGGCAGAAACAGAAATACAGATACATACATACATATGTATAGAAGATAATTATAGATATACATATGTACATATACGGAGACAGAAAAAGGCAGACGGACAGCGACAGGCAGAAAGAAATATAGATGCATATTGACATAGTTGTAGATTATATATATATATATATATATATATATATATACACATACACAGAGAGAAAAAGGCAAACATATATATAGATACATATATGTATGTGTGCATATGTATGTGCACAGAGACAGAAAACTCAGATGTAGAGATAAGCAGAAACAGAAATATAGATATATAGACATGTATGTATGCATATCTATATTTATCTATTTATTACCTATCTAACTTTTCAGTGACCTTTTAGGTACAGATAAGATAGGGGTCAAAGCAACAATTAAAAAAACCCTAAAAGGAATAACATCCTAGTTTACATCTCTTACAGGTAGATGCATCTAGACACATCGACACTTCACTAGTGTTGCTCACTTCATGAGCAACTTCATCTTCCCTTATTTTCTTCCCTGAATAAAGGGGATCATTTCAGAGAGAGAGATCCCCTGACAGGTAGAGAGAGGGCACAGAATCAGAAGGCTGGAGTTCAAGCCCTGCTTCTGATTCCACTGACTTTGTGACCCTCAGCAAGTTATTGAACCTCTCTGAGAACCCCGACAACTCTGTTAAAACAGTAAGTTGCTGGATAGTCAGAGATGTACATTGATAGAGGGAGTGTTCTTCAGTGGGAGTTCCTTCCACTAGTAGGATTCCAGTCTAGTCCAAACACACACACACACACACACACACACACACACACACACATACACCATGTATGCACTTAACCTTGCTTAACACAAAGTCAGCATGATGTGGTGGAAAGAATATTGGGTTAGTAGTCAGAGTCTATTTGTTTAAATCTGTTGCTGCTATGTGTAACCTGTGTGACTTTAGGAGAGTTACTTCACTTCTTTGGGATAAATTTCAACTGTAAAATGAGGAAATTGTGTTAGAAGACCTTCGAGGTCCTTTCTGATTCCAAAAATCTATGAATTGTGCAAATCAGCTGAGGGTCCACATTACCTGGAGTGAAAATTTTTAGCTTCTGGCTCTTCTTTTTTTTCTGTCTTTCACTCATACTTTGAGATGGACAGTAACTTTTGTGCTGGGGAGATTGTGCGGGACAGAAAGGCCTGGTATGCTATGGTCCATGGGGTCAAGCAGAGTCTGTCATGACTGAACATCTGAATAACAACAATAGAATGATCACAGCTAGGGGACTTTTATTATTTGGGACATATTGGCAATTTTCCCAATAACACTGTCACTCATGTTTTATTAGTTACAGGATAATATTCCACAACAGGTATATAGTCCTCACTTCAGGCTTCCCTCTTCTCCTCAGTGCCTTCTTCACAACATATACATCTTAGAAGCCACCACTCTAAAGTCATTTTCTTCCCTTTCTAATTCAACAGTCCTTTCCTTTAATAATGAACTAGAAATGAAGGAGAAAATTATATTCCTTGCTGTAACTTGTTAAGTTCTGGATAATAGGTGCCCCAAATTATTCTCAGATGTCTATCTACTTTTAAAATGTGCTCAAAAGTATTGTTGCTACTACCGTAGTACTGTGGCTAAGGTTTTGATTCTTAATTAAGGAAAACTGAGAAGACAATTGAATTCCCTTTTGACACATTTTTTCTTCTATGGCACCCAACTGCCCAGTGCCCTGACTTTCTAGAACCCCAATAGTGGTATTCCAATTCCAGGTGTCTGCTTGTAAAGGGCAGAATCCTCACAGCCAAACATATCTGTCAACCCTGCCAGTCATCAAAATTTCCTTGTCTCATGCCCCATTCTTTTGGAGTCCTGCTTTCTTCCTTTAACATAACAACTAGCTTTGTGATGAGCTCAACTTTGCAAAAATGATAATGGCTCGTACTTCTATGCCTCTGTTCCTTCCTGTGATGTATATTGTAACAGATCTACTTTTTATCATCTTCAGATTCTTGTCCATGTCATTTCATGAATCTTCCATAGAAAACCTACCTAATGCATCAGAGCTTTTCTTGTAACTTTTTAAACATTGTTCTTCCTCACCCCCACCCCACTTCCATTACCACGGCAGTCTTGGGCCACCCATCTAATTTCCATCCTTCTCACTACATGAGTGATCCACCTATTTTTTATGATGATGCATTTTATGGGTTATGTCCCTTATATTCCTTACCTTATTGTTGGAAATATACAACAGCCTATTTATACCCACCACATGTTTCTTTATCACTCTTTGGGTCACCTATAATTTGATTCTTTAGAGGCTAGGGTGTTCATTATTCATCTTCCTTACAGTATCATAGGGAGAATGTCGGTATTAAAAATATGGAGTTTTGTGGCAATGAAGAACTTGAAATTATTGAAAGGGATGCGCAATTTCTCACATGTAACCTAGCCTATTTTCTTCTTCCTCCTGCATAATTCTGGGTTTGGCTTATTGTTTATCTATAGTACCTATCTAAGGGCTATGTCCTGATGGAATAACCACTTTATCAATTTATTTTTTTCTTCTAAATGGACTGCTGGGCCAATCACTTCTGACTGGTAATGTTTTCATTAAGGAGGATTTGTGGCTTTGTAGTAGGATCATAGCTGGAATTGACCTCAGAGTTCATCCAGTTCAATTCTCTCATTTTGTGAACAAGCAAAGTTAGACCCAGGCAGGTTAAGTGATTTGCCCAAAGTGGTAGAGATGGAATTTCCACTGAGATCACCTGACTCCAAATCTACCACTTTTTCTATAGAACCACTTTTCCTCTCACAGTTATTCACAAACAAGAACATCCTAGACACCACCATTTATAGAGAAAACCTCTTGCATTTTTTGGGACTGTGCAAGATATCTTCCATAACAATGAAAGACACTTTTGGCAAGGATGTGTCCCATGATCTATACTTCTCGATGCTGTTAATCAGAGGATATTAAACAAAGCTTTCCCTGCAGGCATCTATCAAAGAATCTTATATCATTTTAGCATATACATTGGAAAGATAATGCTGGAAGATATCCTTTAAGATTGTTTTCCTCAACTGAGTCAAATACTTTCTATAACAAAAATTACTTTCAGCAAGATCTTGAATTCTCTATTTCTTTTGGTTGAATTTGACTATAAAGCAGTCTTCTATAGAAGACTACCTCTATGTTCCTTTCACACATTTTTACTAAAGAAACCTTCTATGCCTTGTGTAGATTGTTCTTACAAATTTTTATAGAGGTAAGAAAATAGACCAGTGTATTGATTGTCACTAGTATCTTCTTGATCACCTTTTATTTTGTAGGGGCTCATAATGTTATACACATTTTCCCCAGTTGTTCAATATTTTTCATCATTAAAATATCGGAAAATTGATTTCTCAAAGTTTTCAAAATTTTGTTGTCACCATCACAGATTTCTTTAGTGTGAATTTGATCTTTTCTATCTTCTCTTTCTAGTTTCATCTTAAGATGCATTTCTGCTTCCCCATAGAAAAATATAGAAACACTAGCAAATCTATTCAGTTCATATGGCTTTATGTCCTTCCAGTTCCATTTAAAAATGTTCTTGGTGTGATCTGATTTGGTACAGATTTATGTTAAATTTCCAGTAGATTCCACTCCTTTTTGCCATTTTGTGAGCTGGTACTACTTATAACCTTCCACTACTGTTGTCCATTTTGTGTTCTAAACTACACTTGCCTTTGGCCACTCACAGATCTAATTCCAGAACTGGACAACATGGAAGCATTAGCCTGCTCAATTTTTTCTACAGGCTACCTGATGATCCTCTTCCCTCAGAGACTTGCCATATTTCTGTTGGATATAGTATGGACACCCAATCAATTTTAGCTTTATAGAATTCAGAACTCCTAAACTCAAACTCATTAACAGTTTCAACCTCCCTTAGTAGCAGAGATTATTAATTATGTACAATCATGCCTAGCTATCTCTTCTTATACACAGATAGGAGGCTTATGAGTAGTTTACAATCTTGTGATAATCTTTTTTGCTAATCTCAATAAATGACATAACATTTTTCCATTGTCATCTCTTGTGCCTATCTTCCACTAGCAGTAACTGAGCGTCAAGGTATATGGTGACTTATTTTGAAGCATATTGTCAAAGTCCTTTTAGAATTTTCTACTAATGAGTAATTTGTTATTTTTCTAATGGTTTTGCTAATGTTCATCCAGAATAGAAGGATAAGAAAAAAGAATACAAGGTAAAATGAGACTTCCTTATTGCTTCTGGGCACATGACAGAAACAATTTTGATAAATGCTTATATTTTTTCTATAGGAAAAGACTGTGTGGCAAGCCTCCATTTAGATGTAACTACATCATGTTTTCTAGTTTTATTTATAGCAAGAATACTGATATTGTTCCCTCAGAAGCATATTAACCAATTGTGTATTGGACAAGGAACTCAGATTTAGAGTACATTGATAAATCAGTGTTTACAAAGCCAAAAACTATGATCCTTAGAACCTTCTTCTCCCTTTTCCATAATATTTTGTCATAATGAAAGAAATGGAAGGGAGATACATAAGACTGGGGCTTATTTGGGATTTCTCTTTGTTTTGTAGATGCATTTCATAGTGGACAACCTACTAGTAAGGAGCCTCTCTGTTTTTATCTAGTTCTGACCCTTGGACATCAGATACAGTCAGATACCAGGTCTGTGCTCAGAGTCTTTCCAACCTAGTAGCACCTGCCAAAACTTGTGCTTTATTGGCCTAGGGTTTAAGAACTCAGATTAGTCACATCAAGTGTGTATGAGATCTCATGGAAGCCTCAGGAAGCACAGTCACAGTATGGTAGAGAGAGCAGTGATTTTGGAATCAGAGGACCTCTGATGGTTATTACCCCCCTGACTTTAGGCAAATCATTTTCCCAAATCCTCAATTTCCTCATCTGTAAAACGAGGGAGTTGGATTAGATAACTGCAGAGGTCCCTTGTAACTTCATCTAACTCTATAGCCGATAATGTTTAAATAGTCCCTATCTTAGGGTCTATCGATTTGAATAGAGAACTTCCAGGCACATGATGCCTTATTCCATAAAACTTATACTTCTACAGTTAGAAACTGAGACAATTTGGTGAATGGATGGAAATATTTGGAGTACCTTTTGGAATATTTCAAATCACACTATGTAGATAGCTGACACTGTTTAATTGGTAGTCTCAATACACTTTTACGGTGTGGTTTAGATCTCCAAAAGCTGAAGTGGACCCAAGACATAAATGCTGAAGTAAGGCTGCTATGTGCTCCAGTAGCTCGCTCTCTCTCTCTCTCTCTCTCTCTCTCTCTGTCTTTCTCTCTGTCTCTCTCCCCTTTCTCCCTGTTTGTCTGTCTCTGTCTCTCTCTTATTCACACACTTATTGAGTTTAACACATGACATTTATATCAATTTATTAGGCTCCATCAAAGAGCATATTATATACAAAACCTACTTCAGCTAGACTTTTAAAATTTTATTTATTTTATTTTTAATTTATGGAATAAAACAAGCATTCCATAACACAATGTAATAAAAATGCACATGAAACTGCAAATCTGTGCTATTTCTTTTAAATATATAATAAAGTTATCATGTAAATTTCTTTTTTCCTTTCTTTTCTTCTCTCCCTACCACCAGTCCTAAAAATGGCTACTATTAGACATAAATATATGTACACATATATACATACACACATTATACACACACGTATTATGTATGCATATGTAGGATCATCCTATACATACTTCTATTTGTCAGTTCTTTCTCTGGATACAGATAGCATCTTCTTTCATATGTCCCTTTTTAGTTAATCTATTTATAATAGTCAAAATGACTTATTCTCTCAATTTTGTCCTCAAAATAGCATTGCTGCTACTATATGTAGTTCTCTTGGTTCTGCTTATTTTCCTTTTTTTTCATTTCATGCAAGTCTATCTATGTTTTTCTAAGACCACTGAGTTCATCTTTTTAAAAAATTTTCACATTAGTCATGCTGTAAAAAAGAACTGGAAACAATGAGAGGAACCACGAGAAAGAAGAAACAAACAAAAAAAGGACAAATAGTTTGCTTTGATCTGCATTCAGACTCCACAGTTATTTCTCTGGATGTGGACAGCATTTTCCATCATGAATCTTTTGGAGTTGTCTTAGATCCTTCCATGGCTGAGAAAAGCTAAGTGTATCAAAGTTAGTCATCCCACGATGTTGCTATTACTGTGTACAATATTCTCTTGGCTCTGCTCACTACACTCAGCAGTAGCTCACATAAGTCTTCCCAGGTTTTTCTGAAATCCTCCTGCTCATTATTTCTTATAGCACAGTAATATTCCATCACAATCATATACCACAACTTGTTCAGCCATTCCCCAGTTGATGGGCATCAAAGCAATTTCCAGTTCTTTGCCACCACAGAAAGAGCTGCTATAAATATTTTAGAACATATGGGTTCCTTTCCTTTCCCTCTAAACATCTTTGAGAAAAACCTAGTAGTAGAATTGCTGGGTCAAAAATTATATGCAGTTTAATAATTGTTTGGGCATAGTTCCAACTAAATTGCTCTCCAAAACGGTTGAATAAGTTCACAATTCTACAGACAACGAATTGGTGTCCCAGTTTTCCCACATTCTCTCCAACATTTTTCACCTTTCCTTTCTATCATTTTAGACTATCCATACTTGTAGGAGATTGTTTGAAGAGGCTTAATTAAATCATGTGGCTCTAATATATCTGACGAAAATGCAAGAGGTGATGAACAAAGAGCAAAAATTAACCCAAGGACAGAGCCTTGGGAAAGTCCCTCCATTCCCTCCTCTAACAGCAGCTAGTGATTAGACAGAAGAGTTAGTAGTAAGGAAGGGAGGAGGCATGAAAGAAAGAACTCTTTCCCCTGGAGAAACTATTTTTCAATTAGGAAATTTTGTGAATTATGAAATTTTTGTTTGTGAGCAAGGAATTGAATTTTCATTTGAGGACTTAAATAATACTAAATCTTGATTCTCTTTTCATCAGGTGATAAAAGCCAGATACATCGATGAGTGAATGATGAGAATTTTAAGAGTCCCATTACATTCACAAAGGAAGAATTCATAGGACCACATCTTTAGAGCTGGAAAGGACCAAGGAAGTCATCTAGCCAAATCCTTCATTTTAATGACTAGGAAATATACTTAGAGAAGTTGTGACTTGCCAAGGGACATACTATAATGTTATACAATATACAAGTCATTTGTTTCTACAAAAGTAAAAGAAAAAAGATGGATGGATTTTAAAAGCAATGGAAATAGCAGAATTAGTCTAACTGAACTACTACAAATATTCACCAATTATCTATTTTTGTTATTCGTCATCTGCTTGTAAAATTTGTTCTGTAACTCCAAAATTTGGGGTTAATATAAGATTGCAAGAAAGAATTCTAGTACATTGAGTGTTTATCTAGTACTGGACTTGGAATGAGGAAGACATAAGTTCAAATCCTGACTCAGATACTTACTTGCTTTGTGACTCTTGGCAAATTACTTACCTCTCGGGTTAAGCCTCAGTTTCCTCATCTGTAGGGCCTCTAAGTTCCTTTCCATCTGGGATCTGATAACTCTATGAATCTATAGGGTGACACAAACTAGAATTATATAGAATGAGTTGTCATTTACATGTTTAGGAATACTCATTTGTCTTGTATTTTTATAAAAAGTTCTTGTCTTTGTTTTTCCCATTTTGATCTAAATTTCTTAATGATGTTTAGTTCCTTAAACCACTCCATTCTTCCAGTTCAACTTCCCTCCTTCATTCTTGATTCACTTACCTCAATGTCCAGCCTTGAATCCATCATCAAAAACATTTTAATGTTTTGTTAACTACTACACTAGAATCCTAAAGCCTCTTTACTTTTTAACATTTACACTCAAGTGTCTATGTGTCTATGCCTAGTTTCTGCCATACTATTTTTCAGTTTTCCCAGCAGTTTTTGTTAAATAGTGAATTCTTTTCCCAGAAGCTAGAGTCTTTGGTTTTATCAAACAGTAGATTACTATAGTCATTGACTACTGTGTCTTGCCTATCTAACCTATTCCACTGATCCACCACTCTGTTTTTTAGCCAGTACCAAGTAGTTTTGATAATTGCTGCTTTATAATACAATTTAAGAACTGATGTGACTAGACCACCTTCCCTAGCATTTCTTTCCATTAATTCCCTTTATATTCTGGATCTTTTGTTCTTTCAGATGAATTTTGTTATTATTTTTTTCTAGCTCTATAAAATAACATTTGGTAGTCTGATTGGCACAGCACTGAATGAGTAAATTAATTTAGGTAGAATTGTCATTTTTATTATATTAGCTCAGCCTACCCATGAGCAACTGATATTTTCCCAAGTATTTAGATCTAACTTTAGTTGTGTGAAAATTGTTTTGTAATTGTATATAGTTCCTGGGTTTGTTTTGGCAGGTAGACTCCTAAACAGTTTATAATGTCTACAGAAACTTTAAATGGAATTTCTCTATCTCTTGCTGTTGGGCTTTGTTAGTAATATATAGAAATGATTTATGTGAGTTTACTTTTTTATCCTGCAACTTTGCTAAATTTGTTTATTATTTGATGTAATTTTTTACTTGATTCTTTAGGATTCTCTAAGTATACCATTGTATCATCTGCAAATGAGTGATCACTTTGTTTCTTTGTTTATTCTAATTACTTTAATTTCTTTTCCTTCTCTTATTGCTAAATCTAACATTTGTAGTATCATATTGAATAACAGTGGTGAAAATGGACCTCCTTGCTTCACCCCTAATCTTATTGGAAATGCTTATAACTTACCTCCACTACATATAGTGCTTGTTGATGGTTTCAGATAGATACTACCTGTCACTTTAAGGAACACTCCATCTAGTCCTATGTTCTCTAGTGTTTTTTTTTTTAATAGTAATGGCCAGTGTTGTATTTTGTCAAAGGCTTTTTCTGCATCTATTAAGATGATCATATAATTTTTGTTAGTTTTATTGTTGATACGGTCAATTATGCTGATAGTTTCTCTAATATTGAATCATCCCTGCATTACTGGTATACATCCTACCTGATCATAGCATGTTATTCTGGAGATAAGTTGCTGTAATCTCTGTGCTGACATTCTTTTAAAAAAAATTTCCCATCTATGCTCATTAGGGAAGTTGCCCTCTAATTTTCTTTCTCTGTTTTGACTCTTCACAGTTTAGTATCAGCACCATATTTCTATCATAAAAAGAATTTGGTAGGACTCTTCCTTTGCATGTTTTCCCAAATAGTTTATATAGCATCGGAATTAATTGTTCTTTAAATGTTTGATAGAAATCACTTGTAAAGCCATCTGCCCCTGGAGATTTTTTTCTTAAGGAGTCCATTGATGGCTTGTTCAATTTCTTTTTATGAAATGATGTTATTTAAGTATTTTATTTCCTCTTCTTTTAATCTGGGCAATTTATGTTTTTGTAAATATTTATCCATTTCACTAAGATCATAAAATTTATTGGCATACAGTTGGGCAAAATGACTCCTAATTATTGTTTTAATATCCTCTTCATTGGTGATGAGTTCACTTTTTTCTTTCTTGATACTGGTAACTTGGTTTGCTTCTTTCTTTTTTAAATCAAATTAACCAAAATTTAGCTTATTGGGTTTTTTCCATAAAACCTGCTCTTAGTTTTATCTACTAGTTCAATAGTTTTCTGGTATTTCATTGAGGATTTTAAATTTGTTCTAGAATAATGTTTTTAAATACATCAAATAAAACGTATAGGTTACAAAGAAAATCAGTTATATTGAAATACAGTCATCTATATGTATAATACATATGTATGCATACATTTGTATTTATATATTTATGCACATATTTATATACATATATCTGCATGTATTTATGCAGATATATGTATATAAACATATACTTTTATATACATATTTTTTTGTTAAGGATTTTATATTATCCTTCTTATCACTTTAAGATGAGGATGGCTTGTGACAAACATAGCAAGTACTTTAAATAACTGGTGTATGTATGTGATAAATTTTAGCTTTTTGACATGTGTCAATTGTTTAGTTCAGTTGATGTATCAGAACTTTAGGATTTTAAATTATGTGATGGATGAGTCTGATTGCTGTGCTGGGGATCTCAGGTCAAAACCCCCTGGTACAGAGAATATAGTACTTGGGTTTTAGAGACCTGAGTTCTCCCTAATGACTCCTGGAAACATCATACTCAGTCATGAGTCAGTGATTCAAAATGTAAAACTACTTTGCAAAGAAATACTGCCATCCTGAAACCTAGTGCATAAGATCTACAGTTAGATAATTTACAATTCAATTCGATGATCATTTTTCAAGTGCATGTAAAAAGCCAGGAACAGTACTAGTCTTTGGGGCTACAAAGAAAAAAAAATATCTGCCTTTAAGGCGTTCATATTCCACTTTGGGGCTGTAACATTTAACTATATAATTCAAAAAGAGTTCATTGGAAGTGGGAGAAAGCTTTGTGTGGTAAGATTGGGGAAATCCTCTTGGCACCGTAGGTTGCTGCTGCCATTTGCCCTTCATTCTTGAAGAGGACCATGATATCAGGGAGGCAATGCCATGATATGGTACCATAGGAGAGCCTTGAAAGAAAAGAAAGATTCCAGAAAGCAGAGAAGGTAAGGGTTTAAAGACAGTTTATGCTGGTGGATAGACCTGGGAGATGGAAATTTCAATTCAGGTTACGGCTAGTCATCCAGTTTGACTGGAACAGAGAATGCATTATTCTTGGAATCTAGCTTGACTCAGTTTAGCACAACACTCAGGCTTTTACCACGTTTTCTTCCTAGTTCCAGCCTTATTTCTGGCCCCAATCTAAGCCAAGGTCCTCTTTCTTAGCTCCCCTGTCTGGTTTTTCCAGTTTTCTTACTCTCAAGTTGGGGCTGGACTGCACCCCAGGCAGCTCATGACTTCCCAGAGGTAACAGTTGGCCTCCCACACAGAACTCTCAGGTACTAGTCATCTCTTTCCTTCAGCACATCCTCTCCTTCAACCCTTTCAGTTTCTTTCTGTAGAACCTTTTTTCTAACTTTAAAGAGCATTGAGCTTGGAATCATAGCACCTAAGTTTGGATACAGGCTCTACCACTTGTCCTCTTGTGATCTTGGAGACTTACTCTCTCTAGGACTCAGTTTCCTAATCTGTAAAATGAAGTGGTTGAGTTATATGACCTCAAATTATCCTTCCATCTTTAGATTTCTGATGTCATGGTCTTAACTGACTTGCCTCTAGTTGGTTGGCATCTTCTTTCTTACTGCCTACTGAGGCATCTTCATCCTTGATTGAAACATTATGCCTCCTGGAATTTTTTTTACAACTACAGTGGTGTAGACATTATCAGTGATTCAAATCAATAAATATTTATTAAATACATACTATATTCCAGGAACTGTGCTAAATTCTGTGGATACAAATAACAAGAAAAAAATTCCTGCCTTCAAGGAGTTTACAATCTAATGGGGAAAAACAACACACAAAATAAAGCTAAAAAAAATTGCAGGGGAGGTGGAGGAAGAGGGACATAATAGAAAAGCCCAAAAGAATGTAGTAGCTAGACTAGAAATGAATCCTTGGTTCTAATCCTGGCTCAACTTTATTTTGTAACCTTGGGCAAGACACTTGAACTTTATGTGTCTCAGGTCCCTTTTTTGTTAAATGAAGAGCAAAACTCACATTACATCTAAATTTCTTGCCAGATCTAACATTTTATGAATTCTGTGGTTCTAGTAGTAGATTCTAGATTGGAGCAGCTGGATAGTTCAGTGGATAGGCTGCTGAATCTAGGATCAGGAAGACTCTTCTGTGTGAGTTCGAATCTGGCCTCAGACATTGGCTATGTGACCTTGGGCAAGTCACTTCACCCAGTTTGCCTCAGTTTTCTCATCTGTTAAATGAACTGCAGAAGGAAATGGCAAACCCCTCCATTATCCTTTGCCAAGAGAACCCCAAATAGGATCGTGTAGAGTTGGGCATGACTGAACAACAGAATACCTTTTTTCTACATCTCTTCGCAGTTCTTGGTCATGGGTCAGTATGGATGTTCAATCAAGCAAACAATAAGCACTTATTAAGTACTTAGTGTATTCTAGGTACTGTGACAATCACTAGAGATAAAAAGCAAAATTATTATTGCCCTCAAGAAGGGAGGAAATTATAGATTCAACATGTATAGAAATAGGTATATAAAAGAGTTGATCTTTGACATCCCAGAAGCAAATTAGAGAAAAGGGGTCAACAGGGTAAAGGGGAACAGAGGAATGGTTAAAATGGTTAAACAATCTTATCACTGAGGGGTGTGCTGGGACCTGATCAAATAAACTCTAAAGTCAATTGTTAAATTTTCAGTGTGAGCACTTATGACTGGAGTCAGCAAACATTATAAATTTTGGCTTGATTTATTATTTTGTTGATTGCCTAAACTTAAAAAGTGATGGAGAAAATGTTATTAATGCAGATTAAATTTAAAGACATACTCTGAGTACATTTTTATTTTTCAGACAGTCATTTGTTAAACATTTACTAGTTCATTCCTGTCATCACCCTACTCCACCACTGAGTCATTGCCTAGATGGGTAGCCTGGTATAAATGCTCCATCTCTCATTCTGTCTCTCTCTGTTTCTGTCTCTTTGTCTCTTCTCTGTCTCTGAATATTTTTCTTACTACTTTGCCATGAGTACTCCTCAATTCTTGTGTAAAGTTAGAGAATGGAGGTAGACCTTTTCAGCTGAAGGGAATTATAAATCAAGTTCAGTTGTCCTTGTTAAATTTCTGTGAATGAGAAAGTTCTGTTGAAATGAGAAATTTATGAAAAACATTTCACTGTCCTGATTCATATCCTCATCTTTTTTTCCTTCCTCATTCTTATCTTTTCTCTTTTTTATTAAAATTTTTATTAAAGTAATACTAAACATCAATACAAATCGTTGTTGTTGAGTCGTTTCAGTTATGTCTGACACTTCATGACCCTATTTGGAGTTTTCTTGGCAAAAATATTGGAGTGGTTTGCATTTTACTCATGAGGAAACTGAGGCAAACAGGGTCACACAGCTAATAAGTGTCAGACTAGATTTGAATTTGTGAAGAAGAGTCTTCTTGATTCCAAGCCCTGTGTTCTATCCACTATGCCACCTAATGAACTTGTTTAATAACTTTTAACATTCAAAAGAATTAATCCCATAGCATAAAATATCAGAATATTTTTTTCAAGGTTTCCTTATCCTTTCAATTCACTTTATATTGTTGTAGTTAGTATATATTCCATTCTTTTGGTTCTATCTTTTTAGCTTTGCATTATTTCACGAAGATCATTTCAGATTTCTCTGTCTTTTTTCAGACTTGTCCATTTTAATTTCATTAGAGTATTGCACATTAGCACATTGCAATTTAGGCATTCCTCTGTTGTCAGACCCATATTTTGTTGGTTTTTAAATTCTATACTGAAACTCTTTGAACAATTAGCTCTTTTTTGTTTGTTTTTGACAATACTATCAGAATGTATGATCAACAATGAAATTAGTGGGTGAAAGGACGTTTATTTCTTGTAAATTTAATGTATACTGCCAGATTGCTCTCCAAAAAGATACTGTATATATTATTGTGTTGTAAGAAATGAGAAGGGTGGTTTTAGAGAAACCTGGAAAATTTTGTATGAACTGGTTGATTCTGTATGAATGGAATGAATCAAGCAGAACCAATAAAACGATTTGTACAATAACAATACTGCAAAGACAAATAATTCTGAAAGACATAGGAACTCTTATAAATACAACGTTCAACTATGGTTCCAGAGGACTAATGATGAAAAAACTACCCATCTCCTCACAGAGAAATGATGGACATAAGGTAAAAATTGCATTTTTTAAAATACGGTCAGTTTGTGAACTTGTTTTGCTTGAATAAATATGCTTGTTACAGGGGTTTTGTGTGTGTGTGTGTGTGTGTGTGTGTGTGTGTGTGTGTGTACATGTGTCTTTTACTTTTTGGTTTTTGTTTTCACAGGGTGGGGAAGTAAGACGGAGATAAAGCTGAATTTTGTTTTAAAAAAAACCATTAACTTTAATTAAAATATAAAATAAAAATATTTCCCAAGCACAGTTCCACCAATAATGAAAAAACAGACTTGTTTCTCCATATTGCCACCAGCAATGAATTTTATTACTTTTAATTATTTTTGTCTATTTGATGAGTGTACCTTATTTCAACTCTCTCAACTTGTGGTTAAGAATTATGCTACCTCCTTTTTTTTTGTTTAGCACCTAGAGCAAGGTGCTAAATCATTAGTTTTCCCCTGACATGTTGACTGTTTCACATTTACCCAAAGGGCAACTGAAAATACTGCAGAGGATTAAGAGGCATAAGATCAACTCTTTCCATGTTGTACCTTGAATTTTAATGTTATATTTTGGATGTTAAATCTTCCTCTGAGGAAAATTCATACATTCAAGAAAAATGATGACTAGTATGTATTTTTGTTCAGTATTTGCTTCTAAACTTTGTAATAACAATATTCAACCATATTAATTTTTGGCCCCATTTAGAAAATCACATTAAGTTGGGGATTTAAAAGGTTCCTCCCCTTTAATAAAAACAGTGCTGTTCATGTTGAGAGATGACATCACCTCTGACTAATAACTATTGGTGGAAAAAACTGAAAAATACAGAAGAGAGATAGTTACCAGAGACAATGTGGCAGAGTGATAATTAAAAGACTTGCATATGAGTTTGGTTTACCTGATAGTCCTTTATATAGTCTTTCATTTTAGATTCTGTTGAAAAGGAACAAACTCTAAATGTAATGGAAAGCACCCCCGAGAATGTCCTGACAAGATTGCCTATATGAACTCTTTCACAGACATCAAAGTTCTCAGAATGAATCTGCTGATCTTTGTGATTTCTCTGAATCTGCAATTTCTAGGAAATTCATATTGAATTTGCCCCCTCCCAGCCCTTTCCACTTTAATCATGAGAGGAAAGAGCACCCTGTTTGCAGTAGAAAAGGGGTTGCAATGAGTAGAAGGACATCTACATATAAAAATGGTTGAGGTGAGTTTGCAAATCCCAATAAGTCAAGACCACACAAACGAGGCAAAGAACTGGGCTATACACCTGTGTCGATGCTGGCAGAATTCCCAGCTGGTGACTGGCCATAGGGAATTGAAAACAAACAACCCTAGGCTACAGCAGTAGTATTAGTAACCCTCAGCATTTGGGGGTGAAAGCTGAAAGTAGCATACAGACTTAGCAGCTCCAGAGTTCAAAGAAGATTGTGTCACCTTCATCCTGAGTGAGGCATGAAGCAGTCTCTGGGCTTACATTTGCTTCAGGGATTCTTCTATGTTTGGTCTAGGAGATATAATTATAGTTTATGGTCCTATACTCTCCTGTTTACAGGAATACAATTAGATTCTTTTCAACCCCTCCCTCTCCTCTCAGCTTATTTACTGAAAAGGAATAATGTCTTTTAAAGGGGCAAATCTTTTTTTCCTCATTGTCTTTAATCATGTAATACGAATTTTGGCAGCCCCCTCCCCCCTCGTCTTGATTTCATATTTATCAGTCATGTGGGCACACCTAAGAATTCAAAGGAGTTCAGTGAGGAAGCTATCAACATAAGCATTGGTTGCTTTGCACTGACAGCCATGAGGGCAGATACCTGTCTCTCACTCCTTTCTCTCCGAGATGAAGGTGATATAAGGTGGGGTTGGTAGCAAGAATTCCACATTTAGGCTAGAAATGAGGGGATTTTGAGATATTCTCTTTAATATTCTCACAATAAATTGTGGGAACCATAATGCCTACTCAACGTAGTAGTTCAAAATTTGATGGTATATATTAAGCTATACCTGCCACCCTTTCTTCACATAAGAGTGCACATTGAGATATCTTACAATTTCTCTTTCCGAGAAATCTCCATGCCAAGTTTAAAAAAAAAGTCACCAAATGTGTGAATTCTGGAACAGAATCTATCCATTTCAGTTGTCTGACTTCTCTATAACAATGCCCACAACTTGAAGATCCGGGAACTAAAAGATCTGCATAATCACTAAAAAAACACAATCCATTTAGGGACTGTGTTTAGGCAGATTTTTATATGATCTGAAGATAGTTTTCCTTGATCTTGAATCTCATTAACAAAAAGTGATTTCATTGTTGCTAATAGTAGGTTTTTCTCATTATAGGATTATAGATTTATAGCTAGACTTGCAGGAGATCATTTAGTTCTGTCTCCTCTTTTGTAAAAATGGGGAAATTGGTGGCTCAGATAGAAGATGGAAGATCTTGGATCTCAACCTTGTTCCTCTGACTTCTAGTCCATATTTCTTTCCGCTTTATCATGTTCTTTCTAATGATGGTACTTAGATACACTCCTTTTTAATATCTTTTCTTTATATAACTCAACCTTCCTAGAATACAATGAACATGATGCAGATGTCTGTGATGGAGGTTTCCTATTTGCCTCACCTTGTGTTTTGTTTTCTCTTATTTAATTCTCTGATCCCTTTTCTCTGCTTTCCATCTTCAATTGTAACCTTATCATTATCACATCCTCTGGGCCATTGACCTTCCAGCTACCATGATGTCTGAGTTGCTTCATCTGCTCAGTTTGGAATTCCTGGGATCCAATGTCCTGGGAACTAATGTCCTTGCTAGGGAGTACATAAGTACAAAAAAATTCATCTGGTTCATAATTTTCTAACCAGCCTCAGCTATGCTTCATATTCTATCTACCCCAACCATCTTCTTACCATGTAGCCTATGCATAAACTTCCCCTTTTCCCCAATATACTTTTTGTCTTTAAAACTTCACTCAAATCAATACTGTCAATACTACTAATCTACTCCATGCACTATGGCTCCATTCAACATCCTTATGATGTCCTAAACAAAAAGAAAAAGGAAATGAAACAAATAAATGAAAAACCTGCCACTGGCACCATTAACGGATCCCCTCTACTGCCAGTGTTACCCCCATACATAGTCCTATTAAAAGGTGAACTGGTTAAGGACAGGGGGATTTAGCATAGTTCTGAGAACACAGTGTTTAACAAATGCTTTTAAATTCATTCATACATTTATTGAGAAGAGGAAAGAGGAGAGTAAGACATGAAGGAACGAATTAAGAACAAAGAGAGCATGTCACCTTCCCAGGGAAATCTATGGAAGAAAATTGCTCAGTGCCTCAATGTTAAATATAAATCTCTCATGACCTTCCGACAGGCCTAGGGTAATTTGGATCAGGTTGACAAAAAGAAAAAATGTCAAAGGTATTCATTATCTAGACAACACAAAATGCTTCATGGAGAAGAATACATAAAGATAATGAAATAGCCCTAATGCCTAACAGCCCTTAGCCTGATAGTAGCTTGTGGTAATTGATCTCAAGAATGTGGATTATCTTCTTCAAAATGATATAGCAAATAGATTTAGTGCTAAAGGATAGTTGAAATAAGCATCACCATCTGCCATTCTCATTCACTCTTGCACCAAAGGCATAAATTTCATAATATTTAATTCAGTTTTGCAAAGAAATATGAAGTCACTACTCCCATCGCCCACCTTCAGCAAAAAAAAAAAAGACAAAACCTTGCACAAGAGGTAAATGAGTAAAAAAAAGTCATATTCCTTTATTATCAATCAGCATCTCTGGTTCATCACCCTCAGAGAAAAACAAGACTATTGGTTAGGCAGAGATCTGGTTGTTACACATTTACCAGCACCCCCTTGAGTAGAAATCACTGGAGTATTCCAATTGTGGCCTGCTGGGTGTTAGCTCCAGCTCTACTAACTAGTCACACAACCTTTGAAAAATCACTCTGAATGAGAGAGGAATAAGTGATTTCAGAGAATAAACATTATGTCTTCTATGTTCAGTGGAAAGGATTATGTCTTAACTATGTACCTTGTGGAGTTTGGGTGACAAACAGGGAAAATGTGTGTAAAAATTCTTGAAAAACTAAAAATATTCTACAAATGAGACACTGAGTATAGAAAAGAAAATGATATATTTAGTATACAGGTATCTCATAGTATATAAATGCTCTATCAGTGAGCCAAGTGATGGTGATTTGGAGGAAATGATTTTGAAAAATATTAGCTAAAACATAATGGGAATAGGGGTTGAAACCATATATTTCATTAGTATTGGGAACTCACGAATGACAGTACTTCATCTATTAATGCAGATTAGTACCTTCTCTGCAACTTGTAATCTTAGAGGGTTGCCTAGGGCGCTAAGAGGTCTAGTGACCTGCTGAGGATGACATAGTTGATATATAGGCTCATGGGTTTATATTTTATCTTTGGAAAGGACATTACAATTCATCAAATCCATCCAAATCCATCATTTTGGAGATGAGGAAATGGAGGCCTAAAGAGGTTAAATGATCTGCTTGGAGTCGTAGGAAGCTAGGAAGATTCAGAGATAGGTCTTCCTAGTCAAAAGGTTATCTATCTATCCACAGTCATGCTCTGTCTAAAACAAGATGTGACTTTGCTATTCCACACTCCTCATATTTTTTAAGTTCTCCAGTTCTTCTAGTTTATTTTGGCAAAACCAAATAATATTCTAGTAATCCTATTTGGGATAGCTTTTTTTTTGTGGAGGAGAACTCTGGTTTCATATAAGTCCCTAGGCAGCAATGAAATTTCTATTATGTATGCATTGGGAAACTTGAAAATAATAGAAATAAAACAAAGAAAAAATACTTTAAATGTGTAGAGAAATGACATTCCCCAATTATATATGAAGGAGAAAAAGATACAACTGGCCAAGAACCCAAATATTTAAAATTGGCAGGACTTGAGGGAGAAAGAAACACACTCTTCAGTAGCTTCCAGTCCCAACTGATGATTTTGATGCTGTCAGCATCTCGGGAGCACAACAGCACATTTATTGCAAAAGTTCTTTGGAACATAGTGACGGCAAGACTTTCTGAAGGTTGGCCAGAGTTACAGAATGTAACAAGTACTAGCCAAAAAAGAGGATAATGACTGAATGTCAAAGTGACAGTCCATAATGAATCTTCAAATAATGCTAGTGTTTTAGATGAAGGCTTACGAATAAACCATTATAGGTATATTCTTAATAACATATATGATACATAAAATATGTTATACATTATATTTTATGTTGATAAAAATATAGCAATAAAGTATAATATATGATATATAATATGCCTCCCCTTAGTCAAGCTACTTCTAGACCATAGAAATAGTGTTCTATAAGTAAATACTTAAATATATATCAGAGGAGCTCCCATTTAAATGATCTCTGTGATAAATAGAGGTGAGGAAAATTATATATACATAAATAGTTTCTATGTAATAAAGTATTTTTCTTTCTGATTTCTAACTGTTGCCAACTAATACTTAATTTAATCTGGTTTCTCTCCTCATCTTTACTAGAATTAAGTTATCTTGAATCTCTTTTTGACTTTGGACTAGTAGGGACAGAAAAATCAATAACTGGTTAACGAAAATATAAACAAAAGATAATTAAGATGTAACGAGAATGTGTGTATATGTGTGTGCATTTCCTCAATTTCCTTAGTTTTATATTGTTATAGTATGTTATATTATTTCTGACAGATATTATATATATATTATTTAGGAAAATATACCTACAATAGATTTATTTTTCATATATTAAATATACCTATATGACATATATTATAGCATATTGTAGACTCCATGAAAATGGAACTATGTCTTCTTCCTGGATTCCCTAAAACAAAAGAACAAAAGTCTATTGCATATGACAGAGGCTCAATAAATATTGATTGACTTGAATGACAGTTTAAAAAATGGAACCCTATTGAGTTCTTTTATATACAATTATATAGACATATATATGTATATATATAGTCTTCATTTCTGATTTCCTTGCATTTGACAATCGCTACTGATATTTTAACCTTAAATACTCACTTCCCCTATCCTTGTCAAGTTGTCCCTAGCCTATTCAATTCATTGGTGTTCGATAAGTAAATACTTATATATAATGGAAGAGCTCCCATTTAAATGACTTCTATGGAAAATCTTTCTGTAAAGTGAATAATTTTACAATGAAAATTTTCCTTTCTAATTTTGGGCAACTTTATGTAGGTTTTCAGTGCATAAGTTTTCTTTAAGCAGGAAGTAGTCATTGGATTTTGTCCCATGTTAGGTGGACCCAGTGATTTAGAAAGAGCTCAGAATCTGGAGCCACAAGCTCTGTTTCTTCCTGCCTGTGTGCTCCCTTTTTGTTTGTTCTTTTTGTCCTGAATTCTGTGACCTTTACCAATGTAAGACCATGGTTAAAAAGTTCAGCTGCCTCAGATTCACTTTGTGAGTTGTTGCTTGACTCCACGCCTCTTGGAAATCTCTTACTTTCTAGTTCTATATCAACACTAGTTGTTGACTATTATTATTAATTGGTATTTTACAGGACAACTTTGAATATATATAAATTAAGTATTTTTCTTATTAATTTTCAGCTGTTGTCAATTACTATTTCATTTAATTCTGTTTCTCTCTTCATCGTAGTAAAACTAAACCATCTTAGATCTCCTTTTGGTTTTGTCTTTGTCCAACATGGATTAAAAAAAAATTGGTCAACAAAAAATGTAGCACAAAATAAGTAAGATGTAAAGAAAGCATGTGTGCATGCTTGCGTGTGTGTGTGCGTGTCTCCTCAGGTAACTTCTGTTTGATCTTCTTTTACACACAGCAATAGATAAACACTGAATTTTTATATTAAAGATGAAATAACCCTTTCTCTAGACTATGACATTTTAAAATGTCTTTCAATGTAACATTATAAGGTTTTAGAACATAAAAAAGTGACTTCTCTTTAGGTTCTCCAGATCTAGTGGTAAAAGTACTTATATTCCTGATGACAACTGCCAAATACTGTGCTCTGGGATTGGAAAATAAAGTCTGAGTTCATATGATACAGTTTAGATAGGCAGATCAAGGCTGACTCTGCTCATACCTTCCATTAGCACCTTCTCTGATCCTATATCATGCTGTATATAAGCACCTGCAAACCCCACTTGCTTGCTGAATCCCTCTTCCCTAGGGGAGATGAGAATGGCACTTATTACTTATCAAGAGCCTATAACAAGGCTTGAGTCAAAGGACCTTCCTAGAGAAAGAGGACATGGTGCAAGTGATGATACAAGAAAGCAGACAAGGTATTATACCAGGTCAAGTCATGACTCACAAGGTGAATCTGAGATACTTGATGTTTGTAGCAATAGTCCTAAACCAGGCAGGTCAGTCGAATTCAGGACAAGAACAAACCCTAAGGAGTCATAGAAGGTGTTGGTCAGATGATGGTTTATGTCTTTAAATATGAAGAAAGCATAATTAAATGAAGAGATAAATGAAACAAATGAAGGAAGAGAAGAGAAGCATGATGAACCAAAGGACAGGGGGAGAAAAAAAGTAACATTTTATGGGAAAATACAATAGACCATTTGATGAGAAGGAGGTCAGAAAACAAATTACAAACCTGACATGGAGGCAGGACAACAGTAGTGTTGGAGCTTTAGTTACCTGACTCTTTGCTACCATAAGTGTGGAATAACTAATGAATTCTTGACTTAATGATAAATTCATGCCTCTAATGGGAGAAGAAAAAATGGGAGGAAGAGGGCTACTGGATCTGGTATTGACCAAGGATCATAAAATTCAGATGATGTTGAAATGGTGAGAACCTTGGGAAGAAATGATCAGTTCAAGATAAGGTATATTCCTATATACACTTCTGATTTTATGAGAGTAGATTTCAATGAGTTCAGCCCACAGGGCCACTTGATTTAGAATTGGAGGGTGCCTCATAAGCTTCTTCAAGTAAGGGCCATTTTGTTTGTTATATTTTTTATGTGCAATGCCAACCATGGTACTTGGCACATAACAAACATAATAAATGCTTAAAAATACTTCTTTATTGATTGATTTCATTCAGTCTGATTTTCTTATTATATGGATACAGAAACTGAAAGTCAGAGAGATTGTGAATTGACTGAGTTTACATAGGTATTAAGTAGCAGAGCTGAGCTTTAAATCAAAAAGGACAAGTAGATTTCACTTTTTTAAAGCTACATAGGAGTAGTCAACTCAAGAACAGAAGGATAATTTCAAGGATGTAAGTCTGATGAAACAAATAGAAAGAATGAAGGGGGAAAGGAGGAGCTGACAAAGAGATTAATATAGAACTATATAAAAATCATTAACCATCCTAGAATTGAAGATGAAAGTGAAAGAAGATGCCTGAAAATTCAACAAAATACAATGGTAATGCAACAAAAAAAGGCATGGACCATCCCTAAAAAAATGATGCCAGGAGTGTTGAACAAGCTGATGGAAGTAAAAAAAAAAATCTTGCAAAAGACAAAAAAAAACTTTTAAAAAGCTGTGTTTGAGAGGACTCTAGGAATTTGGAGGAATAAGTCAGAAAATTCTAAGCTTTCTAGACTTTCCTCCAGAAAAAAGATAAAATAGTGCCTCTGGGCAGGCAGAGAGAGATTTCCTCTTTCTGAAGAGTAAACACCTCCAGGCTAGGGGCCACTTGAACAACCAGCAGCAAGCTACTTAAACAATAAACCCTGGGGTTAGTTGGTTTGAGAGGCTGCCTGGGGAAGTTGGGCATCTGACCTGGGGAAGATCTAGGGAACCTCTGCTGACAAGGAATTCCAGACCCAACTGTGCTGAGGAGAGAGGTGGGGGTGAGAAGGAACCAGCACGCAGCCAGAGAGTGCAGAAGCAATGGGGCAGAAAGACCCTGGCTGTTGGCACTTATAGTAGTTTGGAGGTCTTGATTTGAGTTCAAGGTCATAGGGGAGAACTGAAAAGGATCAGAGGTCAGAGCCACTATCCCCCATATCTCAGGACTAGAGGTGATTATAAAAGCTAAATCATTACAGAAAAGAAATGCACATGCAAAGGAGAAAGAATCCAATCACAGAAGCTACTATGGGAATAGAGAAGACCAGAGTTCATCTTCAGAGGAGGACACTAAAGCAAAGAAACCCTCCTCTTTTCCAAAGCATAATATCAGATGATCACCTGCCCGAAAAGAATTCATTGAAGAAATTAAAAAAAAACCTTTAAAAATCAAATGAGAGAGCTGGAGAAAAAATTAAAAAGAAAAATAAGAATAATACAAGAAAAACAAGAAGATTATGACAAAAAATTCAAACAATTAGAAAAGGAGATCCAGAATCTTAAGGAAGAAAATGACTCCTTGAAAATCAGAATTGGGCAAGGAGAAGCAAGCAAAGTTGTAGGAGATGAAAAAATTTAAAAACATATATATATATGTATATGTGTATATATATATTATATATATATAATATATATATATTATATATATATATAATATATATAATGAAAACAATGGAAGACAATGTGAAACATCTCATAAAAAAAGCAATGGATCTGGAGACCACATCAAGAAGAGAAAATATAAGAATAATTGGACTACCTGAAAAATCTGATTTAAAAAAAGAATCGATACAATATACAAGAAATAATTAAAGAAAATTGTCTTGAAGCATTAGAACAAGAGGGGAAAGTAGAAATAGAAAAAAATCTACTGATTACCACCTTAAAGAGATTCTATGAGGAAAACTCACAGAAATATTGCAGATGAAGGACAAAGCATTATGAGCCACAATTAGAATCATACAAGACCTAGCGCTGGCAACACTAAAAGATCACAGGTCTTGGAACATTATATATTTAAGAACAAAAGAACTTGGCTTCTGGGTGAAAATATCATGCCCAGCAAAGCTAAACATGATTCTGAATTTTAAAAAAATGGACATTTGATAAACTGTCAGACTTTCAGATCACTGTTGAAAAGATGGATAGCTTTCAACATAATATAAAGTATTTAATATACAGGCTTTCTTGAAATGGTAAGTTATTGCTATATATTTTAAATCTTCCATGTTCTACTGTGCACATGACATGTTTTTTCTTTTTTCTCTTATATTTAAGTTTTGTTTCTTTTTTCTTTTATATTTAAGTTCAATATTTGTTTATCATGTTTGTTTTTCTTTTCTTATCATGTATTTAAGTTTCGGTATTTGTCTAAAATGAAAAAAAAATAAAGCTATGTCAGAAGCAACAGGAATGTCAAAGAAGGGATAGAATCACTGTTGAGGATGAATGGATGATGAGATGGAGAGGAGGCACAATTATGCAACTGTATTGGGGTTCCCCTTTCTCTGAAAAAGAGAATGATCTTTGAACAAGGACAGATAGATCCAAACTGGCTAACAGGGAATTTAAGATCAAGATACATTTATCTTAATGGACCGTTAAGTAGCACAATGCATGTGTTAGAGTCCCTTAGATCTGAATTTAGATCCTGCCTCAGCTGCTTCCTAGCTGTATGGCTCTGAGGAAATCATTTAATCTCTCTCGGCCTCAGTTCCCTTATTTGTAAAATAGGGCTAATAAAAGCATCTCTATCTTTTATGGGGTTATTGTGAGACTGAAATGAGATTATATATGTAATAAATATATATATATATATATATAGAGAGAGAGACATACATATATATGCGCGCACACACACACTCACATATGTATATATATATATATATATATATATATATATATATAGTACTTTGCGAACTTAAAGTGCTATGTAAATATCAGCTATTTGTGGTTATTATTATATGGAAGGAGAAGTAAAGAGAGGACCTGAATGCGCTATGTCCCATAGTAATGAAATAACTTGTGAATATAATTATTGAACCTTCATTGATCTTTGAACAGAACAGGCATCACCAAATGGAAGAAGATTTATCTTGTCTTGACTTTTTCTTTTAAATCAGGGGAGGTAACAAAGAGGGAATATTCTTCTAATTCTAGACTAGTGAATTTGAATTTGATTTCTAGAAAATTGTAGAATGTTATTTTTTCATTATTGTCTTCTCATTCATCTTATCATATTTGGGGTTCAGATAGAAATTATCCTGGGACCAGTTCCTGTTCTATGATTATTCCTTTATATTTAATGTCCTATGGACTATTGAGTAGATGGATAAAATAACTACCTTTTGTGGCTGAGTAAAAGCATTAGATGAGAAATTTCATTGTCTGAAGGTTCAGTGAAAACATATTTGGTACAACTCCATTAGCAGACACAGACACATTAGCAGACATGACCCAAACCCCATCTCATTCCCACATGAATTTGATATCCTCTGCTAAGTTTCTAACTTGAAAGCATTTTGTTCCATGTATTTGTCATAGCAAAAGTTATTAAAATTTTGTTCTGAAACTTTTTGAATGAATTTCACCTCTAGGAGTGGTGGGCAACAGTCTAATCTTTGATAATGGTCTAGTTCCAGCATGGTTCATTGGTTGTATTTTCCAGGATATTCTGACATATGTATTTATGGCATCTGTCATGTCTCAGGATCTAAAGGATAGTGAATGTCTATATACATACATACATATATATATATACATATATATATATATATGTATATATACATATATTTCTACCCACCAGATCGTGGTAGATTATGTATTTGGTAGGTGCTTACAATATTGACAACCTGCATGGGGGAATTGCACAGTCATTAATGTTTTCTTGTATAGTCTGCGTTTATCATGGTGTCCAGGATACTTAAGTATAACACTTCTGTAATTTCTGGTGGCAACGGCCTGGTCTTGAATTGCCATCAAAAACACCTCCATTTTCATAAATAAACACAAATGAATCAGCCATTTGTTTGAGGTTTCTTTGTTAACATATTCTTGGATTAGTTCATGCAGATGTCACCTATGGAAGGCCTTTAGATTCAGTTGTTGAAGTTTAGCCATTTCATAAGATTGATCTGGGGGTAAATCCCTTCTGGTTGCAAGCTGCAGATCAAATAGCATGTATACTTGATTAGCTTTAACTACTGTTCAACAAAAACGGTGTTAGTTTGTTCCAAAAGTATTTCTGTACTTTTTTTTTACTTGTTTATCATGTATTCTAAGATTATCTATTCATTTCCTTCTTCCTTTTTGGTAAGGATGCATTAGGGTGATGACTCTTATATTTTACTAGTTTTATATTGGTTTACTTTCTAGATCTGTTATGGTCCATTTTATAGTTCTGAAGTGGATGTTGAATGGTATTGCTTAGGTGTTAATGGCTTTAAAGGTGTACTTTCCATTCAGCTTTGACTTTGGGAGGCCAATAAGTCAATATAGGATTTTTCAAAAGAAACGTGGAATATGCAAATTTAGAGACATCTCCACTCTAAATGTTCCTATGAAGTATCTATGCCCGACCTGTGGTAGAGCCTTTTGGGTTGACCAGCCACAGTCAGACAGAGTGTACCTTGACCCTAATATAGTGATGTCCTTTGGATTCTCTTCAAGAAAAAAGGACAACAACTAACCAATAAAGTAATAGGATGTGCCCAAATTCTCAGTGTGGTTTTAAGCCTTAATGACTCCAGAAGCACAAATGCTGTTACAAACTTTTAAAAATGTGAAAGCTGAACTATTTAAAATTTTTAAATATTGATGTTTCTTATAAAATTCAACATAACCACTATATGTGTCATATTTCAGTTTAGTTGATTTTTTTAACTTTGTGAAAAAATTAATTAGTTGATTCTCTGTGACTGAAACAATTGCATTGATAATCCTATCCTTAAAATCATATAAATAATGAGGTTTTGATGCATGCATGATGATTTTGCTTGATGTCCCCCACCAGCCCCAAAGACATCTAATGGTGATGGCAGACAATAGAGGTAGCCAAGAAAGAGCACCTCCTCTACCAGATCAACAGTCTGAGAAGGTGTCATTCATAAACTATCTCCTACACAAAATGCATGATGAAACGATTTCGCATCCTATTAAAGTTAAAACAAAAATGTTATTCAAACTTCACAAAACATAAAACAAATATAAATGAATTTCCACATGATGTTTTTGGTAAGTTTAGAGTGTTTATACTTCTGAAGTTATTAAAGCTTAAAACAACACCAAGATTTTTGAGACAGCCTGTATCTTCATCTGCAATCTTCTCTTTGATGCATAATTTTTATACTTGATCTGTCTCGCCTGGAGGAAAACAAGACATTTATATGTATCACTTTTATTCACTGGTTCAATGTGACTCGAGTTTTAAGCCTTCAGTCTACCATAATAATGAAAACAATTATTACCATATCATAGATTAGATTTGGAAGGGATTTTGGAGAGTATTTGGTCCAGAACCCCAATTTTGCAGAATAGGAAGCTGAAAGCTAATGACAGCAACAATTTACCAATAACTATGAATAAATAAGAAGCAAGTACAGGATGTGAACCTAGATTCTCTAACTTCAGATTAAGTGCTCTTTCACCAGACCGCAGAAATTTTATAGGCATTTAAGAAGGGAAGTGGTGAATATTAATAGTATTTTTATCAATAACAACCAAATTGTACTCTCATTTCCTTTTTTGGCAATCTTCCTCAACTAATAAAAGAGAGGAATGCTTTTAGTTGTGTATAGAATGTTGTGCTAGGTTTAACAGGGACACCCCCTGCAGAGGACATTATCAACAGTTCTCCCTTTCGATGCTCCTTATCCTCCAGAAAGCAAAGTGCTTCATAGCGTGTGAAGGTACACCTACCACACCCTTCTAGTCATGCCCATAGGAATGCCATAGACCTACTCTATCTATATTTCAGGAAGGCATTTCACAAAATTTCCCATGATACTATCATAAATGAGGTGGTGAAATATGGATTAGATGATAAAACATTAGGTGGATTTAGAACATGATGAATGATTTAATCAATTAGAATAATGACAGATAATTTCAAAGAGCAGTACAGTTAGTTGTAAAAAGATCTAAATTTAGTAAATTACAATAGCAACATAAAATAATAGTTTGACTGGTTGTTGTTGTTTTAAAGTAAGGTGACCTTTGGCCACCTTGATAGAAGAAATGCATCTGGAACTAGTTCTGTTGTCCTATGAACTGGTCAGATCACATCTGCACAATAGTGTGTATAAGGAAAGAAGCAGTGGTGAGTAGGGTTAAGGAAGGGCCTGAGTGGAGTATGGAGGCTATGGCGTAGAAGGAACAGCAGAGGCCGTTTTGGCCAGAACAGAGATCGCATGAAAGAGAGTAAAGTGATATAAATATTTTGAGGTAGAATATGAAGGACTCTAAATGGGAAAAAGAGAAACTTCTATTTTATTCTAAAAACTTAGAGATCTAGCAAAATTTCTTAATTAGAGCAATTGCGTGGTCAGTGATACTTTAGGAATGCCTCTCTGAGAGGTAGGGGAAGCTAGACTGAGGAGGGAGAGACTGAGAGGAGGGAGGCTAATACAAGGTGTAGGCCAAAGGTGAGGGGGGGCCTGAACTAAGGCTATGATGCTACCTACTAGTACAGAAAAGTAACATAGAGTCTGCCTTGAATTTTATCTGTCATTCTCCCTGCATGACTGACCCATTCACTTTTCTGTTTTTACATCGCTTACTAGTTTTTATACCACTTTTTGCATGGAAGTCATTGTTAGTAAAATTCTATAGGATCTTGATGACAATTACATTTTTTCTCCTTTTTCAATCTCTTTGTACATTACTCTCCTTCCTGCACTCTGGGATCCAACCATAACGGCATCCTCTCGGTTTCCCATTCTTTTCTTAAAATTTAATTAATGTATTTGTTTTCAGTTTTCAACAATCACTTCCATGAGTTTTAAGTGAGAGGAAGCACACTTCAGTCCTTTCCATTCTCCTTCTAAATACTCTGCCTCCTCACCTGCCCTACTGAGCATCTTCCATGCCTGGAATTCCTTCCCTTCTCCTCTTTGCCTCCTGACTTCCTTTAAGTCTTATCTAAAGTCCCACTTTTCCCAAGAATCCTGGGATCCCTGGGGGGCAGTACCTAGAGTCAAGAACACCTGAGTTCAAATTCAACCTCACATCCGGTGTGACCCAGGGCACTTAAGTGACTTGACCTCCGCTTGCCTTATTTCTTTATCTATAAAATAAGGGTAAAAATAGCACCTACCTCCCAATGTTGTTATAAGAATCAAATGAGAATACATCAATTATTATACCATCAAATATTACATTTGATGATGTATTGATATATTATTATTTCATCAAATAATTATTAAGTGCTTTGTACTACACATAGTAGGCATTAAATAAATGTTAGCTATTACTATTTTTAGTTCTAGTACTTTGCCTCTGTTGATTACTTACAATTTACCATATATATGTATGTTTGTATATGTACACATACACACATATATCCTTGTACTTGTTTGCATGTTGTTTCTCCTGTGATAAAGTGAACTCCTTATGGATAGGAACTGCTTTTGCCTGTCTTTGTACCCCCAGCACTTAGCACAGTACTTGTACATAATAAATGCTTGCTGTTTACTTGATTGATTGATTGGAATCCCTAGCCCCCTTCAAAGCTCAGCTCTAGTGTTATTTCATAACTGAGACCTTTCCTGATTTTCCCAGTCATTAGTGTTCACACACAGAAAAATATATATTAAAATTGCATAAACTTTGATATATTTTTAATTTCTAGTTACAGATTATATACTCCAATATGGCAATACTTCAGTGTATCTGTGATTTCACTGAAGTGGAAATTCCCTCCAGTGACGCAGGTTATAATCCATCTGTGCTTGTCTAGTTTATGGAAATCTGGAACATCTCCTCCTATGAAGTTGTGATTTGAAGGGGGAGTGGAAGGGACTGAAGTGTGCTTCCTCTCATTACCCCCTGGCATTACAGGGAAACCAATACAGAGTTGACTGTCCCTCACTTTCTTCATTTATCCAGTCCTCTTTTATTTCAGTTCTCCATTTCTCTGATGACATCCTTCATGCCATTTCTCCCATATAATTGTTCATCTGTAATGTTATAGTGTTCTCAGAAAACTTAAAAGGCTTACAGTTTTTTAGGTGACTGCTCATGGATGTTTCAGGAAACTAGGTGGCCTAGGATAGAGTGCAGAGCCTGGACTCATCTTACTGAGTTCAAATCTGGCCTTAAACACCTATTAGCTGTGTGACCCTGGACAAGACACTTAACTCTGCCTCAGTTTCCTCATCTGTGAAATGAGCTGGAGAAGGACATGACAAACCACTCCAGTATCTTTGCCAAAAAAACTCAAATGGGGTCACAAAGAATCAGGTATAGTTGAAAAATGACTAAAAAACATGACCATTTCATACTTTCTTTTTCTGTAGCACGCCTTAAAATGAATGTGCATCATTTTCACAAGGATTTTGCCTATGTAGAACACTTTCCAAATCCAAACTTCAGAGGTATGCTAAAGTAACAGAGAGGGAAAAAAAGTAAGTGTACTTTAAATAGTGTGTAGGGGAGAGAGAGATACATTATCTCCTCTATACAAATATTTGGTTACCAGAAGGGTGCATTCTATAATTAAGCAGAGATGGCTAATGAGGGTCCAGAAAATGCAGATGAACTATCCCCTGGGGGATCTGACTCCATATGCTTAGTTTTTGTTCTTACCAATCAACCTTATTCTCATAAATTCAGTTTTCCAAGTGACTTGTACCATGAAAAAGTTGTCATACATAGAAACTGTACATATTTCTTCACTGGAAAGGAATAGTCCACACTGTAAACTATTAAGTTGATTTTCTGGTACAAATCAGTCTCTTGTGTGTTTGGGCAACACAAGCCAGTTTTTCCAGTTCCTGACCACATTCTAGATTTTTGAGGTTCCAGATTTATAAAAGAAAGAGACTAGTTCTTGAACTGTATAGATCTCACTAAGGTATCATCTCCTGTTGTAGGATCATAGGATACCAGGATAAGATTTTGACAGGAATGTAGAGGACATCTAATCCAACCTCTTTGTTTTACAGGCGAGAAAATTGAGTCCCAGAGAGATTAAGTGGTCTGTCCTTAGGGTTGTTTAGTTGTTTTCAATTGTGCCTGACTCTTGGATCTGGAAAGCCTGTTCCATATAGGCTGATTAATTCCTCCTCAGTACTCTACAAAATTCTTGAGAAAATGAAACACATTCATTTTAAAGTGTACTCAAGAAAAAGAAAATATGAACCGGTAATGTTGTTGTTGAGACATTTTTTCAGTTGTTCCTGACATTTCATGACCCCATTTGGAGTTTTCTTAGCAAAGGTACTGGAATGGTTTGTCATTTCCTTCTCCAGTTCATTTTGCAGATAAGAAAACTGAGGCAAACAAGACTAAGTGATTTGCCTAAAGTTACACAGCTAGTAAGTATCTGAGGCCGGAATTGAACTCAGGAAGATGAGACTTCTTGATTCTAAGCGCAGTGTTCTCTATGATGTGCCACCTAACTGCTTGCCCTTGGGAACTCAATCTGAATACACAACTCATTCTCATTTACTATTTTATCCGTTCTATCTAAAAATGTCATTTGATTTCTTAGTTGTAGGCTATAGTGAAGAGTCTACCCCTTAACTTCCCCAACCTCTTATCCTTTATGCTAGTCTTTCATTTTATGCCCACTCTGAATTTCCCTGAAACTTTTTTTATGACACAATATATTCATTTATACTGTATCTTGCCTATGTCAAGGCAAATATTTGTTTTACAATGCATATGAACAAACAAACCAGAATGGGATAGTAGTCAGGGAGCTGTCTTTGGATTTAGGAAAATCTAGGTTCAGTTGCTGTTTCTAATATATACTGGCTGTACGAGGCTGAGCAAGTTATAACAGAAAAAAAGACGGGTTTTAGAGGCAGAAGACCTAGGCTTGAACACTAGCGATGCTATTTGCCACCTGTGTGACTCTGAGAAAGTCACTTCCCTTCATATAACTCAATTTGCTCATTGGTAAAATGGAGGCAAGGTTGGACCAGATGATTTCTGAGATCCCTTTCAATTCTAAACTCTATATTCTATATATTTTAATTATATAATGACAGAGATGGAACTAGCAATTTCTACAGCTGAAGTAAGTAGTAGAGGGGTGTATGATGGTTTTCAAAGGGCAATGAAGTACATTTTGGAAGAAGTTGCCAATGCCATTGCAGGATGCAATGGGGAAGGAAGGAAATAGTCCTGATAGCGACTGTTGCTTTCTGCTACTTCTGAGGGAGGATAGGGTGAGCAGCAGAAGGCCAGAATGACTCTGTTAGCAACTCTAAATTCCCTGCCTGTGACAAAGATCCATTTTCTGAACCCTGGTTGCTATTCTGTATAAACATGCAATATTCTTAGCTTTAAAAGAAGGATTTTTGCTCAGTTTACCAAAATTATACAAGAAGAAACCTCCAGCCTTCTACATGCCCCTGGAAAAGATTTATTGCAACTGCTCTGCTACTAGGAAGGAATGAGAAATTTGTGCATAGAAAAACATACTGTGGAGGAGAAGAAATAAAATAAACTTGTTCTAACAGATTCCCCCCTCTCTCTCTGTTAAGATAGTAACACCATGGTGCTGAAGCTAAAATTCATTATCTGAGAACATTGTGACATGAGTAAATTGGGACCAGAGTCCTGTAGTCACCATTTTATAGTTTTAGATTTGATGATACATGTTTTAGTCTTTTTATAACTTATTGCAAAAATTCTTTTCCTTTCTCCTTAATGCGTGAGCAAAAAAATGTAGCTAACTCAGAAAATGTAGATCTAAATTCTTGCTTAGGGAAAGCTAGATGAGTCAGTAGATAGACCTTTGGACCTAGAATCAAGAAAACCTGAGTTCAAATCCAGCCTCACACACTTACTACCTGTGTGACTCTGGGTAGGTCACTTAACCTCCATTTATCCTGGAGAAGGAAATGACAAAATGTTTCAGTATCTTTGCCAAGAAAACCCCATAGACAGTAGGGTCCATGGATCACAAAGAGTCAGACATGACTGTACAACAAAGTTCTTGCTGACATCTGAACACTTCAATCTGTTACTTTGTCATCTTTGCCATCTTTTCATGGTACTACTTATGTATGTAGCCTAAATGGCATCCATCCAGACTACTCAGTTCATATTCTTTACTCTCCTAAGTGTTTCTATGGATAGAAGTTAATGGAGAATTACCAGTGCTCGATGCACTTTATTCTATGATTGTCTGAAAAAATGTTTAACTGATTCTTTATTAGGAAACAACAAATAGCAGATCTTTTGCATGAATAGTCCATTTGATATTGTTAGGTTCAATAAAATTTCCACTGAATTTTTACTGTTTTTAGTTTATTAATTTTTAATTAAAGAATCCCTCCCATCCTTTCACCTTCTCTTCCTTTCCCTTCCCTTCCAGCGCTGTGTTAAAAGCTACCTTGGGAAATGTTACCTTGTTCTGTACCCCAATATACATTTTGAGAAAGAAGAAACTCCTCAGAGACTTATTTATGTCACTGACTGGCCTCTATGGCTCAAGAAGGGAAAGTCCTTCAAATCCCATAGAGTGACCCTTGCTATTTTTGCAGGTCCTAGGCTTAAAGAGACTTGTTTTTCCCTCAGAATGTGTTAGTTATGATTCATCAGTATCTTACCAAGGGAACAGATTTGGAAAGCTCTGCACATCCCAGGCTTAAAACTGTTGATTGCTAAAGAAACTTAATATTTCTCTGTCAGTCTAAATAATAGAGTAGTGTCTTCAAGAGGAGAGTGGAGAGGTCAGGAAGAAAAGTACTGTTGCCCTCCAGGTGACGTGATTTATTTTAGAATCTTCCCTAAATAGATTTAATCTAGGTTCATAGATTTGGCTAGTTCATTACTTGATTGCTAGGTTTCTCTAAGTTTTTTTTTTTCCCACTCCTCTCCCTATCCATGAAGAATGCATGCATTAGTGGGAGAATATGGACCATTGTGTTTTGATTAGAATTATATTTTGATTAGATTATATATAGGTATATAAAAATATATAGACTATATACTAAGTGATTTGAGGAAAAGGTATTAGCAACTGAGATCGGCATAGACTTCATTTTTAAGGTGATGCTTGAACTGAGCCTTGAAGAAAGAAAAGAGTTCTAATAGAAATGGGGGAATGTAGGGAGATAGCATATTTAAGTTTGAGGTAAGAAAAATCTTTCAAACAAGCAGATTGTCCAAAAGTAGAATTGGCTGTCTTGGGGGATATGAGGTTTCCATTCAACAGAGGTCTTCAAGACCAAGGTGGATGACTGTTTGGAGTATAGTGTAGGAGGTTTCTTCTTCAGATATTGGTGATTTGGATGCCCTCTGAAGTCATGCTAACTTCTGAGATTCTGTGCTTCTACCTTTTATGTGAAAAATGACACCTTCAATTACCTTATCCTGCTTTTCATTTTCAAAAATTAGGCAAAGAAAAAAATTCACAAATTCACATAACTATGAAAATTGCATTTTTAGACTCTTGCCACCAAATTGGCCGCCACTGACATTTCCACCGGCTTCTATGTGGTCTTTCCAGCTGTCAAAAACCAAACAACTTTTCCATGAAAATAAAACACTTTCCAAAGAAAGACCTCAGAAGTTCTAAAGCATCTGCAAGGAATATCCTAAATTGTTATTTTTTTCCAAAGGTTCTAATGATTTCACAATCTTGATGGAGGATCCAAGTCCTCTTGTCCCTAATTTGTTCTGGTGGGTTTTTGTTTGCTTTCACATAGAGCATTTTCTCAACTGGGTTCTTGAGTTCAAATCTTTAAAGAGAAGCAAAAAAAAATTCTTCCTACGTGCCAAAAGAGTGGTTACCACATAAGAGCAAGATGTAGTTGCTCAGTAGCATTTCCCTTCTGCAGAATCCAAAAAGGCAGCACAATACCTGGGAGGTAACCAAATAATCAGACACCAGGGAAGAAAATTATTCAGTTTAAACAATGTCAAGGATATGATATTCATCATGGAAGGCAGGTCGCATACAGGTGTTTAGCAGGTTTTCTACCCAACTGACACTGGTCATTTAGAAGAGACACGCCTGATGAAAATATTGTTTGGAAAAAAGTAGCCACAAGTGTGTTCTGGAGGAAACTGTAGGAAATGTACACAAAGGGAGGAATGATTACTAGGTTGGAAAAGCAAACCTCTATGAAACTTCTGCATCTAAAGCAGATATAAACACCGTCCCCAATCGTGTTCCTCCCAATTCCCCCAGCAAACCTCCCAGTACTTTGATGATATTTACATAATAACTACTCTACTGAGTTATTCACTTGGGGAAAAATCAGGCTAGCATGTTTTTTACCATATAGGATCCCAGAAAGAGTCCCTGTGGAGATTTGACAGAATTTTTTATTTTTCAACCCATTGTGTTATCATTATGTGGACCTTGCCTTTGAGTCAGCATCTAACCATAGCCCATCTTATGTGGAAAAAAATACTGTGTTTCCCCCTCTTTGGGTGGCTTTTTTGTTCAAATTGTGTCAACATTGCTGAATATGCTTACATGTAAAGAGGAGGGGAAATGTCCTTTTAAAAGTTATGAGATTATCAACAGTTGCCTTTACTCCTACCTGCAAAAGGGGAAAAATTTCTTGAAATGTTGCTAATTTGGAGTCTTTGGGGTACATGCAATAATTGCACAATTTTGCCACCTTATTGTGGGTGTGCCCTAGGGCACTTTCTTAATTCTCCTTCTTTTAGTATATTCTGTCATTTGTTGACCTCAATTTCTTCAATGGGTTTAATTTTCATATCTATGCAGATCCTGCACTCTAGATCTGTATCACTAACTGCTCTTTTCGACATTTGAACTAGGTGTCCTATAAGTATTTAAAATTCATCAGATCTAAAGCAGAACTCATGATTTTTTTCCCCCTAAATCTATCCCTTTTCTGAATTTCCTAATTACTGTTGAGGGCACCATAATCCTTTCATTCAACCTCAGCATCATATATAATCCCTTACCCTCATTCACCTCACATCCAATCTTAATTCACCAAAACTTTTCATTTCTGTGTCTACAACATCATTTGCACATGTCCCTTTTGCTACACCCACACAGCCACCATCAGTCAACAAAGATATAATATTTACTCTGTACCAGGTACTGTGCCAAGGCTTTGAAAAAAAAAATCGTCTCTAACTTTAGGGGGAACACATCCTAAATATAAATGATTGGGTATATATAAGATTTTATATATATATATATATACATATATATATATATATTCAAACATACATGTGTGTGTCTATGTATGTATATGTATGTAGGTATGTATGTATAATAGTTACCAGATAATCTGAAAAGGGAAGGAAGCTGGGTAGGGTGGAGGATGATGGGGGAAATCAGAAAAGGCTTCCTTCAGAAGGCAGCTCTTGAGCTGACTCTTGAAGGAGGCTAGAAAAACTAAGAAGTAGAGTCGAGTTGACAAGAATATTCTAGGAATGGGGAACACCAGCTTAAGCACAGTGACTCGAGGTGGGATGTTGTGTAATTACATTGCATTGTGTGTGCAGAATAGTAAAATATAAGAAGACTGGAAAGATAGGAAGGAGGCAAGTGACAAAGAACTTTAAATCTTAAATAGAAGAGTTTATATTTTATCCTTGAGGTAATAGAGAGCCTCTAGAGATAAGTAGGGGGAGGTGATACTATTGGATCTATCGTTTAGAAAAATCACCTTGGCTACCTAGTGGAAGACGAATCAGAGTGGGAAGATACCCGAGGCAGGGAGAATCTGTTTTACAGATGTAGAACAATCTTAGAGGTTTGCTTTTCCAAACTAGTAATCGTTCCTGGTATCATATACATTTCTTACAGATTTTATTCTCCAGAACATATTTGGGGCTACTTTTTTCTAAATAATATTTTTGTCAAGTGTATCTCATGTAAATGACCAAGGTCAGTTGAGTGGAAAGCCTTCTAAACACCTGTATGTAGTCTCCCTCTCGTGATGAATGCCAGATCTGTGACATTGTTTCACCTGAGTATCTTTCTGCCCCAGCGTTTTGATTATTTGTAAAGGAAAGTTAGAAGGCTATTGCTACCACATAATATCAGTTTAGGTCTTGCCTTTACCCCTTTTCACCTAGACTGTTGCAAAAACCTTCTAACTGGAATCCTTGCATGTATATGTGTATAGTATATAGAACATGTATAGTATATATAATATATGCATATATGTCTGCATATGTATGTATATACATAGTATATATGCATATGTGTGTATATATACGTATAGAATTAGGTATATGTGATTACACAGTTTATCTGCATGTGTATTGTTTGTTCAAGGTAGAATGCAATCTCTTTGAGGATAGGGATTTTTTTTTTTTATCTTTGTATCCTCAGTGCCTACTTGTGTGTGAGCCACGTAGTGGGTACTCAACAAATAAACAATTGCTAAATTGAATCAATACTCAAACATTCGAATGGATCTGTGATCTTATTGCTTTGGAAACTCTTCTGCGATGTAGATTACAACCCTATCATACCTGTCCAAGTGACTCATATCCTTGTCTACTGAAAAGTCCATCATAGGAAATGAAGGGACCACTGGACCATCTCTCACTATTACCATGTGACCAGCTTTTCTTTTCTTTTTATCATAAATTTCCTTGATTACATCTTTTACTTCTGTAGCTCAAAGCTCCTCATTGGTTACTTCTTCCAGCTTGCTTACACCAACAATGTACTTCTCACCCATTGTGTGAGATTTATTTTTAATTCTTCAGATACGGTTGTATTACATTTATTACTGTGATGCATCAACAGTCATTCTACTCATCTGTTCCTATAAGAAACTTATACTACAACCAAGTCATATTCTTCCTAAATACCTGAACACACCTTAGTTGAATACCTACATATTAAGCACTGACCTATTTTCCTTTCATTATAGGGATGAAGCCTATGTTCAGAATTGAGCCACAAGAGTCCTATATTTCATTCTTAGTTGTTGTTTTTGTTTTATAAATGTGCATATGCCTCCTCTCCTGAATTAGATTATATAGTTCTTCAAAACAGGAACTATGTCCTACTTGTCTCTCTCAGTACCTATCCTGCTCCTAGTGCTTTGAATAAAGGAATAGCTGAAAAGATAAACTTTTTTTTCTTTTCAAAGTCTATTGTAAATGTACTTTACTTCTTAAAAAAATCATACACACTTTCATGAATTACTTGCTTTATTCTGGGGATCAACTTATGTGAGCATATGTGCACACTTCTGTGTCTATGAAATAGCTTATCAATGAAATGGAAGGTACAATATATGCCTTTAGTGTCCACCTTTCACCCAAGTCTCACCTGTGGCTCCAAGAAGCCATAGCATGCACAGTGGCCACACCCTATAAAAACTATCTTGGCAGACAGGGTAAACCAGGTTGATGTCTACCTCAAGTATGTGGAGACTTCCCCTAGCAAAATGGGCAGATGGGAACAATTGATTCCTACAGCAATGAAGGCAGCTGAAGCAGGTACTGTGGAGTGCTCAGAGCTTAGTCAGGCATTGAAGATGTCAAGGTCATCCACTGCATCCTGGGCCATCACCAGATATCTTGACTTCTGAGACTTTGATGGCTATGGAAGAGAGTGAGGCTGACAAATTTGTGCAACTCTGTGTCAACCTTGTGATGATGTTGGCCCTCTTTCAAAATGAAGGAATAGCACATTAACAGTGGTAGAATATTTATATCTAAGAGATGGGCTTTAGTTATATAGAAACTTTGGATATGCTAAATGAACTTTATAATTTTCTAAAGGCAAGGCAGTCTGTTCTCCTCATGCTTATCTCTGGACCCAACTTGCTGTCCATATGTATGTTTATACATTTATGTCCATTTAAACATTGTGATTGTTGGAGTGACAAAGATGTTGGAGTGATTTGCCATTTCCTTCTCTAGTGAATTAAGGAAAACAGGTTAAGTGACTTGCTCAGGGTCACATAGCATGTAAGTGTTTGGGGCCAGATTTGAACTGAGTTCTTACTGACTCCAGACCTAGCATTTTATCCACTGAATCCCCTAAGTACCTGATGGAAATACTGTAAATTGTCTATCTAAATTCATGACATTACTTGAGTCATATTCTCCATCCATTTGATCTTTCTTATGTTGATGTTCAGACCAAACTCTTTTAAGTGGTTAGAAATCAATTCTAGTATGCTCTGTGATGTTTTAGGGTTTGATGGAATCAGAACAGTGTCATCCATAGACACAAAGATGTCATTGTTTGCAGAGAAACCCTCTTTGATATGTATGCTGTGCTACATCTCCATGACTATGAGATACATCTCTAGCAAATATACATCTGCCTGTTTTATCTCCCCTGATTGATGTCTATGATCAGACATTCACTGAAAAAAATTACTTCTGTTGTTAGGTCATCAAGAGATTTTGAATGATTTTGCTGTATGAATAGGAAATACATTGTTGGAAAATAGCCTGTAAGGTCATGTTTTACTCTGAGAAATCAAATGCTTTTCAAAATCAATGATCATAGTAAGATCTTATATTTCAACGTATTTCAGTCAAGTGTAACATGGTAAAGATATAGCTCACTGTTAAGTATTGTTAGTGAAAGGCCACTTGTTCTTGACCAAAACCCATATTGAAGATGCCTTCAATTTTTATGTAAGATGACTATTATAGATATTTGTATAGAAGGAGCAGTAGACATATAGATTTATAGTTGTTGATTTTTTGGTCAATTTTTGACTATTACTAAGGTCCAAGATTTCTTCTATGTCTTGGGAATCAATCTCTCCTTCAGATACCATGCATACCAACTCTTCAGTGCATTCAAAAATCACTTCCATCACACATCTCTATGTAGACTTCATCCAATCTGGCTGCTCTTCTGGTCTTAGTTCACTTTGGTGACGTTTTTACCTAGCCTAAGCATTTTTACCTAAGCAAATCTGGGACCATCATATCAGGATTTAAGGAAAATGATTATACTGCCCTTGATGAAGCCAGTTTATTACAGTAAATGTCATAGATCTTTTCTATTTTTCTTGTTTGCTGTCCTCCTGTCATTTTTTGTTCTTAAAGACCCCCAGGATGACTTTACTTAACTGGATCTTTTCCAAGTTGTCTTTAAATTGATGTTACCATCTATTACTTCCTTTTGCTTTATGAGACAGCATTATTTATAATTGCCATCATTTTAAATTAGTGCTTTTTTGAAAGCCAATTCTATTCCCAGAAAATAAGGATCAAAATAAGTAATACAAATTTGCTCATTACTTTCTTCAGCCATATATATATATACATACATATATATATAATATATATAGATATATAAAATATATACACACATATTTAACATATGTAATATATAATAATAGTAAAGGCATATACATATATATATATGGAGAGAGAGAGCACGTTTTGAGGTGTGCAAAGCACTTTACATATATTTATCTCACTTGATCCTCACATCGTCATGTGCGTGATCCTCACCTTGTCATGAAGATGATAAAAGATTAAGTGATTGCCCAGCATCACATGCCAATGAATATCTGAGGTAGCTAGTATTTTAATAGGTCTTCCTGACTCCAAGTCCAATACATCTCCCACATGCTGTTATTTGCTCAACTTGAGTTTCAAAAAATAAAACTTTTCATGGTTTGGGAAGACCAGAAGTATTATTCTGGAGAAGGTGGGGACCAGTGAAACTTATAACCTTCCCCAAACGAATTCAGACACACCCCAAACTTCAAATGCCCCAAGGGCTGACACTGAACCTACGCTAACATCCCAAGGAAGTTGTGTAAGGTTAGGTTACATGAACCACTGCCCCAGGTTTAATTGCAAAAATGTCCTTTTCCAATATCTCAAAACTTCTTTCCCTTGGGCAAGAGGAATGAAAATAAAACAAGTTCATAAATAGCAACTGCAAACACAAAACACCCACTCTCTACGTGACACTGGTCTACATACTTAGAGAAATGTGTTAAAGGGAAGGCATGTTTCCTTGATATCACAATGCCTATAATCTAATGTAAAAATCTTCATGGACATGAATAGACTAGAATGAAGCAAGCGATTTAGCAACAACTCACACATATACATCAATAAGGGAAAGAGCTCTGCATTGGAAATCAGATGTTCTGGATTTGAAAACCAACTCATTGTGCAATCATGTGTCTATGTGACCTTGGACATATGCTTCCCTCCTCTAGTCTTCAGTTTCCTTTCCTATAAAATAGTGGGAGGTAAGTCTTGGAGATCTCTGAGTTTCTTTCCAGATCTAATATTCTATGATTATTTTTTCATCTTTCCTTTTTTTTTGTATGTGAAAAACTAGAGAAATATATGCCATTTTGCTATGATTGCTACTGCTATTATTATTGTATAGAAGGTGGAGAAAACTGGGTCAGATATCACTTTAGATCTATATTTAAAAATTATATGTTTGGTTATTTTTAAACTTAGATAATACGTCAAAGTTGAATAATAGAAGCTCAGAAGTGGAAGTAACTGGGGCACCTAGGTGGAGCAATGGATAGAGTACTTGACCTGGAGCCAGGAAGACTCCTGTCCCTGAATTCAAATCTAGCCTCAGACACTTATTAGCTGTGTGACCCTGGGCAAGTCACTAAACCCTGTTTGCCTCTATTTCCTTATCTACAAAATAAGCTAGAGAAGGAAATGGCAAACTATTCCACCATCTTTGCCAAGAAAACTTCAAATGGGGTCATGGTGAGTCAAACATGACTGAGAAACAAGAACATGAGTTGGAAGAACTCTCAGACATTATCTAGTACAACTCTCTACCTAAAGATGAACTCATGTTACCCTGGCAAAAATCACCACGTGTCTACTTGAAACCTTCTGTGATGGGAAATTCAATAACTTCCAAGGGAGTTCATTCTATTTTTGTGTGGTTCAAATCATTAGAAATATTTTCCTTATGTTGAACTCAAATCTGCTTCCGTGTATCTTCCACTAGCTGGTCCTACTTCTGTCTGCCCTCTGGGCCCACATAAAGCACATTCAATCCATTGTGACATATAACAAGTCTTTAAATATTTGAAGACATCTATCATTTCTCTCCATTTTCTTCTCCTACAGAATAAACAATAGTTCTCCCAACTATGCATACTTATTTTGGTCTGCAGACAATTCAATACTCAAGTTGCTCTCTTTTGTTCCTGTAGAGACGTCCACAGTTTGTCTACAAAGTACTTTTCTAGCTTTATTTCTTTCTCTTGTCCTTGAATTCTGTATTCTGGTTAAATTGGTTAAATACCTGTTTCCTAATTTCATTCTATACTTACCTGTGCCTGTATATCTATCTGCACAGATGATTCTCTCCACCCCACCAATACCTAGAACATTTTCTGTTCTAGGGACAGCTAGGTGGCTCAAAGAATAGTCAGGAAGACATCTTCCCGAGTTCAAATCTGGCCTCAGACATTTACTGCCTGTGTGAACCTGGGCTCAATTTCCTCATCTGTAAAATGAGCTGGAGAAAAAAAATGGCAAATCGCTTCAGTATCTTTGCCAAGAAAACCCCAGGTGGGGTCATGAAGAGTAGGATACAACTGAAGAATGACTGAAATTCCATCCAAGTCTGTCTGTAGAAATTCTTATCTTTCTTCACGATCTAGTTCAGGCTTCACTTCCTCTTGGAAGACTTTCTTGATTTCTCAGCAAAGATTGCCTTTCACTCCCCAAACTTCCTAGAGCATTTTGTCTCTGTCTCTCCCTTACCCTTAGGACACTGTGCCTTGTGTCACACTCATTTGCGTACATATCTTATCCTTTCTGTAACACAAGTCTCATAAGGGACAAGAACTCTGATATTTATCATAATTTAATTTCTAGCACTTATAACAATGTCTTGTAAATGATATATATTCAATAAATATTTTAAAATTAAATTCAGTTGTTGAAATTTGAGGTATAATATGTGCTTTCAGCTTGTCAGGATCTTTATTCATCTTGATTATATAACCTAAACATTAGTTATCCTTTATAGCTTTGTTTTACTAACATATTTGATATATATGATTCATTCAAATCTTTGATAACAATTTCAACCAGACTTTGACAAAGGTCACTAGTTCTGAACTCACTTTCTGTGCTGTTATTTAGCCCATTTATTTCCATATTGTCCTCTTTGTCAAGTGGCTCACTAAAATCCAAGGTCTAGTTACACTGTCAAAAAATGACCATGAGGCTACTCTCACAGGATTGTTCTTGCTAAATCCAACCTGTCTCGAGGTGATAATTGTTTCCCTTCCTGAATGTTTGCAATGCACTCTTTTAATAATTCATTTTAGTATTTTTCCAGAAATTGATGCCAAACATTGAGGTAATACGGTTTTTGCTAAAATTGGAGTATATAATACAGTATTGATGTTGTGGTTGTTTTTCCTTTGTCCTCAAAGAGGACAATGACATTGAGTCGGTGATGTCATGACCCTCAAGTTATTTGGATTTAAGTGAGGCAGGGCTGTGCAAAGTCACCAGCCTCACTTTCTCCTCCGGGGTCTAATGGCAAGATAGAGATCGGTACCACTGGATATGGCCCAGTATTGTATAGTATTGATATCAATCCTATGGAAAACTTGTAGTTTAATTAATATTGCTCAATGGGAAACATGAACTGGAAATGTTCATTCCTTCTCATAATTAAATAATTCATGTAGGCATTTGTATTTTGGGTGTTTATCTGTACTGACCTGTACTATCTCATTTCTAATCTCAAAGTAATTCTGGATGAATATCTGAAGACAGCATGATTGTCTCCAACATAATACATTGTGTATAAGTATGGCTTTTCATCCTAGCTATCTGGAAAGTGCCTCTCATTGAACTTTAGGGGCTATAAGACCAATGACTTAAGTGCCCTAGAGAGGATGGTTATTCTAAGCCCAAGGTAATTGAAGAAGTTCTTGAGGTATCACAGTATGTGGTTTGTGAAGTATGGGGTACTGGGTCAGATATCACTTTAGATCTATATGTGTCTTCACTGGTCATCATCATTACTGGGGATCAAAAAAACTCCCTAACAAGCAACACACTATTGAATCTAAGATCTATGAGAGACTTTAGTGTTCTTATAGTCCAACCTCTGCTCTTTGTAAGTGAGGAAGTAGGTTTGAAGACTTAAAACCTCAGAAGTAGTAAGTGGTGGAGATGGCTATAAAATCTAACTCCCTTGACTTGCAATTCAATATTCTTTTTATTACATCATTTTGTAGGATTTAGTGGACAGCAAAAATCAGTGAGATGAAATTTATCCTTTACACTTATTTGAGAATGGTTCATTTTCAGTTATCTTTTTTTTCTCACCTGAATGTCAATTTTTTCAGGTCCCCTCTATCTTTAAAGTTTTATTATCCAGTGAGTCTTTATGCTTTATTGGTGACTTGTTCAGTCATTCAGTTATGTCTGGTTATTAACGATCCTGTGGATTATATAATACCATCCATGAGGTTTTTTTGGCAAAGATACTGGAGTGGTTTGCCATTTCTTTCTCTCTCCAGAGCATCTCCAAGAAGAGTTATCAGTCACTAACTCTCCACAAATCATAGGGTCACAGATCTCCATCTGGAAGGGACATCAGAGGTGATCTAGTTCAACAACTTCATTTTACAAGGGAAAATGAGCCTGAAGGAGATTGTGGGTTGCACTACATCAAATATGTAGAAAACATCAGAGATGAGATTTGAATCCAGGTCTTCTGAATCTAAGATCAGTGCTATTTCCTCTGTACTATACTGCCTTACAAACTGCCTTCACTTGTCACTCTTCATCATCACTATTAAGCAGCTACAGGTCCATAGTGCAATGCAATGGAACAAAGCAGAACTCATTCCTGACTTCTAGGGTCTATACTTTGCCACCTGGGTTCAAATTCCTGCTCTGATACTTTACATCTCTGACCTTCAGTTTCCCAAGCTTTAAAAATAAGGAGCCAAATTAGATGACCTCTATGTCCATGATCCTAAAATGTACCACAGAGTCAAGTCAAATCTCATTAGGTCAAATACTTTAAAAGCATGATTTTGAAAACTTTCAATATATGTTCCTTTGTATTTTGGTCAGAATTATAATTTTCTGTCTTTTTCCTCTCTTCTGAACAGTTGACTTGGGCGGGACTTCCCATAATAAAAGTAGGTGGGTATCTTTTTTTCTTCTTCCCTGGGAGCAATGTCCTATACTCGCACATGCTAACAAGAAGGCCACATGTTTCTTTAAGTGAGCCTAAAACTGGATCTCAGGGTTCTATGTGCTCCTATATTTCTTTCCCTGAATACAGGTAATTGAATAATGAAACTGAGAGAGATATTTCTAGCTTCAACATCACCTTTATGAATCAGAGAGACAGAAGCTCTGTCACAGCCAGCATCGATGTGACTTGGCAACAGACTGGATATGTAGGATGAGTGAGAGTGGGAACTAGAGGATGACACCTAAGTTGTAAACCTAGGTAACAGAGAAGATGATGATGTCCTGGAGTTTAGTAGATAACAGCTTCCAGAATCTTGATTGGGTGATAAATATGGATATATATGGAACCTCAAAGGAGCTGGAGTTGCTGAGAGGAAGAGTAGAGAGCATCACACTTCTTCCACTGGGACTAGTGAATCAAGAGTATGACTAAAAGTTCAGCCAGTACTGGAAAGAGTAGCCAGGGATGATCTAGCATGAAGAGGGAGCCAGGTCTCCATGAGAGTGAGTGATGGATTAAACAGGAAAGGGGGAAGCTTAAAATGAAATCTATGGAGCAGACAGTATAGAGAGCACAGAGGAAAGAGTCAAGGAGAAGTGGAGTGTGGCATCAGGGGAGGGGAATAAGATTGAAGGGGAAGAGAGTAAAGGAGTTGCGATGGAAGATGAAGAATGGGTTTTATGCAGTGACAAGTAGGGTTCAACAACACTGTGATGGGGTGGGAGTATGCTAACCACTGAGTAATGAGTCCAAGAAGATTATCAGTGGCTGGAGAGTTCTTTGAAGGACCGGGGTGGGGGTGGGGTCTCCCTTCATGTCCAACTTCTTGGTGTGTCCTGTGAGGTCCAGGCAAGCAAGAAATAGCCTGGGTAAATTTAGATGGGAGGCAGATGCTGGCATTTCGAGGTAGATCTGATCCTAGAACAGTCTGGAGAGTATGGAAAAGGCCTTGGGACAAAGGCAGAGGCCACAGACAGGTGAGCTGGATCCAGGCCAATACCTGAAACTAGTTTTTACTGAGTCTGCTACTGGTTCTCCATCATGTCATGCTGTTTCTCTAAATACTTCTTACTCTAACAATTTAATATCTTTGACAGAATTCAAGACCTAGAATCTGAAAATGATTTTGTGAAAAAATATGCATTGTATTTTTCAAGGCACCTTTTCAGATGCATCATTAAGGAATTCTAGTAATAAATTACAGATCTGGTGACATCTGACAAGATGGCTTATAGAATTTCTAACTATTATAAAACTCCACTTATTTTTTAAAATGACTTTTGGTTATGAACTTCACAAGCAATATCAAACAAAAACATTTCACCATACAAAGAAAAAAAGATGATTGCACATGAATCCATGAAATTTCTTTTATGCACAATTTTTAAAAGGTGTATATTACATGTAACAAAGTGGTAACAAAATTGTTGTTTGAATTTCTACCTAAATTTTTTTCTTGTTCCTTGTTGCTTAAATTCAAACTTTTGTTGAAAGTTTTATTTTCCTTTATTTTCTTTTTTACTTTTTCTTTTTTCCCTTTCCTTTCTTTATCTTTCACCTTCATTTCATTTCATTTTCCCCTTCCTTTTCATTTTCTGTCCTTCCCTTCCCTTCTCTTCTCTTTTCTTTCCATCTTTATCATTATTCATTAACATGCCCCCCATTAGAAAATACACCACATGCATATTTTTAACCATCTAGAGCATAAAATACCTGATTTATCGAGAAATGAGGTACCAGATTAGCCAATGGCATTCACAGAGTCCTTCCATATCCTAGCACTTTACTTTCTAGACAAGCTCTTAGACTCTCATTCAGGGTACATCTCCTCCTACTTAAAACACTGTTCTTCATAACCTTGGTTATCTGGTTTACCAGCCTATAGCATTTTAGAAGAAGCAGTCTAGAGAAAGGCTTTGTGGGACATGATTGTTAGAGGCAGACACAATGACAATAGAATTAGAGAATGCTGAGGAATGACAGCTCACAGCTTGGCAATGAAATAGGAAAAATAAAAACTGAAAAGCAGAACCTGAATCATATAGTACAATGCCTGATAGTCATCACATCAAAGTGTGATATTATCAAGAAAAGCTCAAATCAAGTTTAATAGCCTCTCCTTAAGAGGGCTGGCATATGTCTGACATTTAGAAACATTTCTCAACTTATCTGAGATTCACTTTTTTTTCATCAGTAAAATCTGTATAATATTGCTTTCACTATCTACTTCAAAGGGGTATTTAAGAAAAATACTCTGTAAACCTTAAGTTGTTTGTTGTTGTCGTTCTGTCATGCCTGACTCTTTGTGACCCCATTTGGAGTTTCTTGGCAGAGATACTGGAGTGGTTTGCTATTTCCTTTTCAAGCTCATTTTACTTAGAGGAAAACTGAAGCAACCAGGGGTTAAATGACTTGCCCAAGGTCATGCAGCTAGTAAGTATCTGAAGCTGAATTTGTACTCAGGTCTTACTGACTCTAGGCAGGGCCATCAATCCACTGTGCCACCTAGCATCTCTCTTAAACTGCTAGATAAAAAGCTATTATTATTAATTGTTACTATTGTTATATTTCTTTCCAAAATGGCTAGATTAACACTTTTAATAAGTAGGCTATACTTGACCTGAGAAGTTCACTTCTGGGTAACAGATAGGCAGTTATGTGCCTAAAATGGAAAAATAGAATATGCAGTAGAAAGTCAATGTTTGAGAGACAGCGTGGTATGGTGGGAAGAAGAGTAGATTTAGTGTGAAAGGATCTGGTTTCAAATCCTGGCTCTGTCCACCACTTTTATGAGTTTTGACAAGTAACTAGAAGTCTCTGAGCTTTAGTTTTCTCTTGGACTAAATGAGCAATAGACTCACTTTCAGAGCCAAACATATGATGCTAGCAATGGACAAAATTCAGTGGTACATTATGATTTAAATGTCCAAAGCCCTCTAACAATAATGGTCTTTCCCCAGATAAAACTTGAATTGAGGTGGTAAGGTGACTTCATAATATAGTGTCAATAATGCTGTAAAATCTTTTTGAGCATTTCCAAAAGATTGTTATTTTATTTTTAAATTTAAATTTAATTTTATTTCATTATTCATTTTATTTATTAGTATTATATGCTATTTTTTGTCAGTGAAATAATACCAAGACTATTTTGCTAAATTCACAATATACCATAGGTGTCACTAAAAGATGAAAAAAATTAAAAGGATGAAGTCTTAAATGAAAATAAAAGATACTATATAAGAGAATTAGTCAGTGAGTCAACAGGCATTTTAAAAATGGCTACCATGTGCCAGGCACTGTGCTAAACACTGGGCCCTAGAACAGAGTCAGAAGACATGAATTCCAACTCCAACACTGATCTATATATCATGACTTTGGAAAACATCTTAACATTCTCCTTATCTCAGGTATTTCCAGCTGTCTAAGGTGAATATCTATTGGTCAAATCTTAAGAAATGTCTCTACAACAACAAAACATTTTATAGGAAATATTACTGGGCTGCAACCAGTGATGTATGTATTTGCTTCAAACAATATTCAATATAATGGAATTGCATGAAAGGGTAAGAATTTAGGTATTTTCTTGATGTCTGAACCAGAATGGCATTGTGATTAAGGAGTCAGATTTAATTTAAGATCCAGTAGCCATAAGTCTGGAGGCGCCTAGCATATATACATACAGACTTTGGATAGATAAATACATGTTAGCTATTGTTGTTGTGGTCACCTGGGTAGCCCTGGCCAGTTATTTAGCTTCCTTCAGCCTGAGTTTCTTTATTGTAAAAGGAGAGAGCTGGATTAGGTAGCCTCTATGGTCCCTTCCAACTCTGGATATATGACCCTATGATCCTCCTATAGTGAGCTTTAAGGGACTGGCCCAAAATATATTTTCTTATTGAATCCATTTATTATAAAGACTTCCCAACCCAAAGTGGCTCATTAGTCTAGAAACATTTTTGTGTAGTGAAATGTTTATCCTACTGGGATTTGACTTCTCAGATCACGTGTTTTTTATTCTAATTCACTTGCATACGAAAGACAGTATAAAAGACTGATAAGGCTGTGGATGATTGTGGGGGAAAGTCATATATCTACCACGGTATTTAGGCTTTAGAGCTAAAAGGGAACTTAGAGCCTTAAGTTAAAATTCTGACATTTTAAGAGTAGAATGCATTGAACTGGTGATTTTCATGCTTAATCTTAGGGTTTTTTCATAAACATTTTTTTGGCTGGGAAATATTTTGTCACAATCTGGAAAGGATGCTCAGAATATGCAACAGAGTCCTTCAATCTAAAATTATAGGAACTTAGACCATAGACCTTGTTCTGGAAGGGATTTCAGAGACCACCTAATCTAGTCTTCATTTGGCAGACCGAGAAACTGAGGCCAAAAGAATTTAATGACTTGTCCAAAGTCATGCAGATAATAAGTTGTAATGGTGAGTAAAATAGAATCTTTTGCTGTTTTTTTTTTTTTTACTAAAAGTGCATCTGATTGAATAATTGATTAAGGAGAATCTTTTCCACCAACTGATGGGAAACTTGATTAGGGGAGTGGTTTTGTAGGAGGGTACCTTTGTCTTTTTTTTATATTGAAAAATTCTATTGGGTCAGGGGATTATGCCCTCTGGCTCTAAAAATATATAAATACTCTGAGGGTGAGGTTTTACTTTGGGGCTTACTGACTGGAAGTGTTTGTTTGGTCAGAGAAACTCTGGGAAGTCACTAAGGAGCACCCCCCAAAAAACCCAGAAGTTGATGCTTCCCTCTCTGGCAGCTGTGTACGTATATAATGGTCAGACATTTCAGAAGCATGTCTGTTCACTTTTAATTTCTCTGTATTTTCTCTGAAAATTTTGATTTTGATTTTCTCTGATACCTATGCTTGATTAAAGTGATTGTTAGCCCCTTGAAAGTTGCTTTCCTTTTATGAATGCAGATCTAAGAACCTGTGGTATCAGGTCCTCCTGCATATGTTGGGGTGCTTACTGTTATATAAGTATAACAAGCAAGATGTGAACCCAGGTCCTCCAACTGCAGAGAAAAGAAAGAAACAAGAATTTTTTTTTAATTTGAGAAGGTACTTTATTTTTTAACAATATTGTATTTATTCCCAATTACATGTAAAAACAATTTCAAGCATTTATTTTTAAAAATTTGAGTTCTCTCCCCCTCTCCCCTCTCTCTCCCTGAGATGGTAAGCTATTTGATATAGGTTATACATGTGCAATCATGATAAACATATTTTCATATTAGATATATTATATGTAAGAAAACAGAGAAAAATGAAAAAAAGTGAAAAATAATATGCTTCAATTTGCATTCAGACTCCATCAGTTCTTTCTCTGGAGGTGAATAACATTTTTCATCATAAGTCTTGGACCATTGTATTACTGATAGCTAAGTCATTTACAGTTGACCATTGTACAATATTACTGATACTGTGTACAATATTCTGGTTCTGCTCACTTCACTTTGTATCAGTACATATAAATCTTTCTAGGTTTTTATGAAATCATCCTGCTCATTTTTTTACATAATCATATACCATAACTTATTCAGCCTTTCCCCTATTTATAGACATCCTCTCAATTTCCAATTCTTTGCCACTGCAAAAAGAGCTGCTATAAATGTTTTTGTACCAATAGATCTTATTTACTTTTTTTAATATAAATTTATTTATTTAACTTTTTACATTCATTTTCACAAAATTTTGGGTTCCAAATTTTCTCCCCATTTGTCCCCTCCCCCATCCCAATACACCCAGCATTCTAATTTCCCCTATTACCAATCTGCCCTCTCTTCTTTCATCCCTCCCTTCCCTTGTCCTCATCTTTTCTTTTGTCCTATAGGGCCAGATAACTTTCTATTCCCCATTACCTGTATTTCTTATTTCCTAGTAGCAAGAACAATGCTCAACAGTTGTTCCCAAAACTTTGAGTTCCAACTTCTCCCCATCCATCCCTCCCCACCCATTCCCTTTGAGAAGGCAGGCAAATCAATATAGGCCATATCTGTGTAGTTTTGCAAATGACTTCGATAAGAGTCGTGTTGTGTAAGACTAACTGTATTTCCCTCCATCCTATCCTTCCCCTCATTTTTTCTATTCTCTCTTTTGATCCTGTCCCTCCCCAAGAGTGTTGACTTCAAATTGCTCCCTCCTCCCATTGCCCTCCCTTCCATCATCCCCCCACCCCTGCTTATTTCCTTCTCCTCCAATTTCCTGTATTGTGAGATAGGTTTTCATACCAAAATGAGTGTGCATTTTATTCCTTCCTTTAGTTGAATGTGATGAGAGTAAACTTCATGTTTTTCTCTCAGCTCTCCTCTTTTTCCCTCCACGAAAAAGTGTCCTGCTTGCCTTTTCTATGAGAGATACTTTGCCTCATTCTATTTCACCCTCTTTGCTCCCAATACATTTCTCTCTCACCATTTACCCTAATTTTTTAAAGATATGATCCCATCCTATTCAATTCACTTTGTGCTTTCTGTCTCTGTGTGTGCGTGCATGCGTGTATGTGTGTGTGTAATCCCACTAACTACCCAGATACTGAAAAGTTTCAAGAGTTACAAATATTGTATTTCCACGTAGAAATGTAAACAGTTCAACTTTGGTAAGCCCCTTATGACTTCTCTTTGCTGTTTACTTTTTCATGCTTCTTCTCATTCTTGTGTTTGAAAGTT